>BMAO01030396.1:0-28628 GCA_019973975.1 Trichonephila clavata
AAGGGCAGTTGAAAGGCTAAAAAAAAAATAAATTTTTTGTCAATTTCAGATTATTGCATTTTTAAATTCTTTAACTCATTACCTTTCCAAAAATACCTCATTTTAATCTCTAGCACAATTAGAAGTGCTAAAATTTTGTTTTTAAAGAATCATCTAAACGCACGTCACCGATTTAAATGGACAGAAAAAAGGTAAACATTGCACTTCCTCTTTGGCCAGCTAGAAGTTTGACGTCATTTTTAAAATTTCTTTCGTGATGCTAGCTGCCAAGCCTCAGTTATTTTTCTCCCTAAGAACGGCTTCAGAGATACAACTAATTATACGTTGTTTACATTTGTATTTTTGAAAAAAAATCGTTCGTTCAAACGCTGTTTGTTTTGCTCAAGTTGTGTTTATAGTAATTAGACCTGCTTAGCTCTTTACAACGCTATTATTTTGATTTTAAATATTATTTTGTTATATTTAAAATGCCTAGATCTAGCAGCAAAGTTTTTAAAAAAAGGCGAGGTAATTTTAATCAAGGCAGAAGAAGTAATTCCGAATCAACAGTGACAAGTGATTCTGTACCACAGCAGTCTTCTGCTTCTAATAGTAATGTTTCTGCTTCAGAAAAAAACTTAGCAATTTAAATAACTCATACAAAAGTGAGTTTAATAGTGGATTTAAAAATGCTATTGTGGATTTAAATATTTTAGCTGGTGTATTTTCTGAGGCTGTCAAATGTTTACAGTGTGGAGCAACAGGACTTAACCTTTCCTGTGAAGAAAATTGTTCAGGTGGAGCTGTTGAACTTGATATACTCTGTGATTTTTGCAGTTATAGCTACAAGTTTTGTTCCTCCAAGCAGTGCAAAGCTGAAATTGGGAAACCCAGCACCTACGAAATAAAACCAAGTTTGTTTATGCAATGAGATGCATAGGGAAAGGTGCAGAAGCTGCACGAATGTTTTGCGGAATCATGAACTTACCACCCCCACCGACAAAGTTCTCAAAATATAATAAAATGCTGTTAGGTGCAACCAAGGATGTGTGTGATGCAACGATGAAAGATGCCGTAGAAGAAGCAGTGCAAGAAAATCAGAATATTAGAGACATTCCTGTGGCGGTTGATGGAACATGGCAGAAGAGAGGATATTCCTCCATGAATGGTGTCGTGACAGTTACGAGTGTGGACACGAAAAGTAATTGACACTCAAATATTATCGAAACATTGTGTTTGCAAAGACAAAAAGAAACATGGACCAGTCTGCAAGAAGAACTTCGACGGGTATAGTGGACGAATGGAAGTCGATGGAGCTCTATCGATTTCAGCGCTCTGTTCAACGCTATGATGTGCGTTACACGAAATATTTAGGAGATGGAGACTCCAAAGCTTTTGATAACATTGTGAAAAATAAAGTATACGGTGATAATTGTACGATCACAAAACTTGAGTGTATAGGCCATGTTATGAAATGGATGGGATCTCGCCTCCGACGTTTCAAAGCAAAGATGAGAGGTAAAAAATTGTCAGATGGCAAGGCATTATGTGGAAAAAGATTAACGAAGCATCTATTGACCAATTGCAAACCTATTATGGCCTTGCCATTCGAAGAAATTTGTCAAGTGTGAAGGATATGCGACAAGCTATATGGGCAATATTTCTTCACAAAATATCAACCGATGAAAATCCACGACATGGATTTTGTCCATAGGTCCTGATACGTGGTGCCGTTATAAGAAGGCACAATTGGAAAATAAAGTTTACCCCCACAAACATAAACTTCCAGTTGCTGTTGTGGAAGCCATTAGGCCTATTTTTAGGGATCTTTCTGATCCAGAGTTACTGAAAAAATGCTTACATGGGAACACGCAGAATCCAAATGAAAGAAAGCATTAATAATGTTATTTGGTCTCGTGTCCCCCAAAAGACATTCGTGCACTTAGAAACACTTTCCTTTGGTACATAGGATGCTATTGCATCCTTTAATAAAGGGAATGCAACAAAGTTGGATATTTTGAAAAAACTAAGCATAGAGCCTGGATATTATGCGACATGCTGCATGGAACGTCTCAATAAAGAGAGGATTACAAGGGCAAGATATGCCAATTTACGAAAAACTAAAGAGGTCAGAAAGATAAAAAGACTTAAAAGAATGATACAAGAGGGTGAATTTTCAAAAAATGCTGAAAATTTGGAATATGGAGCTGGAATGTTTTGATAAGGTGAGTTTTTTTTATTATAAAAATGTGTTTTTTTTTCAAAATGTCATTTTTGAAGGTTCGATGTACCTTTTCTCAGAAAGTATATATTTTATGTCCACAAAATTTATATGACACATTCTTTGTATGTTCTAGTATTTACTGGAATGAGCTTTTAGCAAAATTTTGTATATATATTTTTTTATAAATTTTTTTTGTCGAAAAATTTTGTTTTCTCAAAATACATCAAATAAAATTTAAAAAAAAAAAAACTAATGAAAATTTTGAATAAGCTCATTTTATTATAATACTAAATCTACGTTTAACTTGTAAAAACATTTTGGGGGTTTTATTTACAACAGATTTTTAGAAAAGGAACATCGAAAAAGGTCTTTTTAACATTATCTGTATAGGGTGTTCCGATACCCCTAAACTTAGGTTATTGAATTTGTGTCGTTGTTGATAATTGTGAATAAATAGGGTTTGTTTTTAATATTACTAATCTTCTTCCGACTCTCTCACACTAATGGGCGGCATGGGCCATTCATTACACACTTTTTGCATTCCCTTGACTGAAGGAAAATGTTTCATTTAAAAGTTAAAATATTCCAAATGATGTATTCTGTCATATACTAAGATTTGCATTTTATATTTCAGGGCGATTCCGGCTCCCCATTATTTGTGAGCCACCCAAATGAGCGCTGGCATGTGATTGGCTTGGTTGTGGCAGGAGATGGTGTAACGACTTACTTTCTAAAAGTATTATTTTATTTACCATGGATCAAAGAGAATATTCAAGATGATGTTAAGTGTCAACAGGGAGCTTGAAGTAAGCATTAAAACTGTGTGTGTGCGACATATCATTCACAATAATTGTAGAGTGTTCATAGACTGTTCGATAATTTTCTAAGAGAAATATGAAATTCAATACAAATACTAGAGTGAGTGACAGCGTGAGTGAGTGAATATTAACGTCGCACTGTCTTAGCAACACGAGGGCTTTTACAAATACTAGAACTATTCAAATTAAGAATTTAATAGTATTTACAGAAAAGACACACCGATCGAAACAAAAAAATACCAACATCAAGGAGCTCTGCTAGATAAGCCAAGTTTAGGAGGCTTGTTTGTTCATCTGAAAGATGAGTTTGATTCACGTTTAGTGTTAGGCGCCTAAGTAGGGAGCTTGTAACACCTCTTTAAGCATGCGTATTAGGCTTACTTTAAATACGCGCTGCAAGGTTGTTGTGACCCTTCGGTCAATTGTAGATTTGTTTGCACAGATTCAAGAAACATTTAATAATGTCAACACTTTTTCGACGTATCAACTTACTATCAATTTTAGCTTAAACAAAGGGAGCAGTAATTACTAACCTAAATGTTCATAATAATTCTTAAAACACTTAATTTGATTATTAATTCTGCAGCACTGATGGTCTTTCTGCCTGATATCTCGGTTCTCCTTACTGAAATTCTGATGGCTTCAATTATTATAACTCTAACCTCAGTAACAGCCAGATGACCAATGAGTCTTTGCCTGACTTTAAATACCTACTCACATTTGAATAAATCATAGTTGCTTCAAGGAAAGCGATTTTCATAATCATACAACAGTGAAAAAGCATTGGTGGAAATTGCGAATAGGATGAGTTATACAGCCTCTTTTATCGTTAAGATTTATTTGACTTTAATGAACTGTTATTAGAGAAGAGTATCTTTAAGAAAACGAAGAAGCCATTATCAACAGATTGAAGAAATTGAACGAGGTTATAAAACTCACTTCCAAATGTTAAGCACAAAGGTGTAAAATGCAAGAAATCAACAAAACTTCTTTGATTGACACAAAATTTGGCAGTAAAGTAGCATACATATTATACATAAAACAAAATCAATAATTATATACACAGAAATGAAAACAATATTAAATTTTTGTAAGTTATCAGATAATGTCATACTGGAGACTTAAACAGAATTATGTATAAAGGGAAAATAAACAGCATAAAATGAAAAAAAGCACATTAATAGGATATGTGATCCCCCCTCATCCGTATGCAAAGTTTACACCTTCTGACCATGCTTTCAATTAGGTGGTCAATCACCGCAGAATTAAGCAATCGCTATTCTTCTTGTAGAGCAGTTTCCAGCTCAATAAGATTGGCTGGAGGTGTTAAACGTGAAGATACAGCTAGGCCGAGAGCATCCCAAAGATTTTCAATGGGATTAAGGTCGAGCGAATATGCTGGCCACGCCGTACTTGCAATCCCTTCACTCTCCAGGTAGTCATCGACGATTCAGCTTCTATGGGGAAGTGCGTTATCATCCATTAAAACAAAAGTAGGGCCAACTGCTGCAGCGTACAATCTCACAATGGATTCTAGGACTTCATCTCGATACCGGCCAGCCGTCACTGAACCCCGTTTAAAGATGTGCAGGTTGGTGCGGTATCCTAATGAAATTCCTGCCCACACCATAATGCTTCCGCCTCGGAATGCGTGATGTTCGGTGATGTTTGGGGCTGATTGCGTGTTCCTTGTTTACGCCATATCCTTATACGCTTGTCATCTTTCTCCAGAGCAAATCTTGACTCCTCAGTAAACATGATATTGTCCCAGTCAGACACAGTCCAATACCACAATCCCGGCACCACTTTAATCGTGCACTTCTTGATTGGACGAATAGAGGAACACAAACTCGAGGTACACGGGCATACAGTACATTCATATATAATCTTCGGGTACAGTAACTCCAGATATAGCCTTACCAATGAGCGCTGTAACCATAGATGTCACACGTGTGGAGGTCGCTCTGCGATTCCGCTTGGCTACAATAGCAATATATCGATCTTCCGCGGGGGGTTGTAACCCTTGGGCGACCGCCTACGGGCCTTCGGACAACTGTCTGTGTGGTTTGGAATTGTTTCCATAAACGTGAAGTTACAGAATGGTGAACGCCGAAGAAAAGAGCACCATCTGTGATCGACAGTCCTGCTTAAATGCGCCCCACAGCACGCCAGCGCTTAGAATCTTCCATTCGTTTTCTGGAAGTCATAGAAACACGTATGTCTTGAAAACAAATTGTACGAAAGTGTTTTTTTAAACACCTTTATCAGCACTCACAATCAACTTCTGTAACCCTTCATAAAGCTGGCTTTTTATAAGACTGCCCTTTTTACATATTTCGTGACATGAAAGCACGATTGGCTGTTACATAACATATTTGCATATTTCCATCTACCTCTGCAGTGAATTGCATCCTCTTCAATTCTGATTGTCTTCCGGAAATTAGCATTTTCCTCTCCGTACTTAACTTTTGGAAGTGAGTGTATGATAGGAAGATAGGTAGATTTTCTTTCAGTGATAATTGTAGGATTGTATCCACTGTGCATGATTGTTCAGAGCAGTGATTCCGTGAAAGTTCTGTCTCCAGAGAACAAGGATCCAACTACGTATGGGTCACCTCTGACTCAGAAAACCACCGTATTCGCCGAATTACTGTGAGTGTTGTACTGAAACTACAGAATAAATTATAGATTTTGTCGGCATTACAGTAACACAGTGAAATGTATCGAATCAATTGTTTGAGAAGCAGCATCGAGTTAAATGCCCTGTAACGTTGCTAGAGAATTAGCTTCAAATCACTGACAGCTGAGTCTTCATTGATATTATGTTAGAGCTCATTGGAGGGTGGAGTGTGTTCTCCGATGAGGCCTGTTTTTTGTCTTGGTGTCTATGATGGTTATATATCGACCATCATAGATGGTCATCGATTGCAAAACTCTATTCCGAGGCGTAGACACATTAGTCCTGTACCTGGAGCTATTGTCTGAGGAGCGATTGTTTATAACAGGAATATTCTCATTGTAATTCTGAGCACCCTGTCTGTAAACTTGCACGTGAAATTGGTGATCCATGCTGTTGCGCTGCCATTTATGAACATTATTCAAGGGGGTGTTTTGAAACAGGATGATGTGCACCCAAATACCGGTTTCGTAACCCAACATGCTCTATAGAGTGTCGACGTGTTGTCTAGTTATGTTAGATCAACATATATTTCTCCAATCGAGCACGAATGTTATACCATTGGATGACGCTGTAGAAGTATACGCATCCACAAGTAGAATTATACGCCTTTATAGTTACTGACAAGGTACATCAGACATGTAAATCAGTTACACAAATTGATATACAGTATCTGTACGACACATTGCATGCTTTCATAAAAAAATTTGGCGGTAACATCAGTTATTAATAAACCATCATTTACATTTGAAATGGCTCTTATCGTGGTTACATTAATTTGTGATCTTGAAGCTTTAATCAATTAAATATGTTACCTAGATAAATGTAATGCCAAAGTTCATTTAGTCTACAATAAATTTTTCTTGGTATTGGGAGTTTTGTTTCTATCAGTGTATTTATAGCTCTCAAACTTGAGAGTAAAACCAAAGTAAGTTGTGCTTCAAATGAGCAAATCGAAAAACGCATTTATTGTTTTTGTTTAATTTTCATTCAAACAGGTAACAAAATTTGCAATTTTAAAACAAAATATCTATATCTATACATAGTAGGATCCAAACGTTGAGGAATTGGCGTACAATTTCTCAATTTGAATTTTTTTTAAAATGTGCCGACTCGCTTGTACCTTCAAAATAATTCCCTTCGGCAAAAATAAAGTTAAGCCAGTGTTAATAAAACCTTTGGATACATTTTTTACAACCGTCCTTCAATGTTGCCATTATATAAAAGGGCTGATTCACATTAAAATCTATCAAGGCTCAAAATCCACATTTTGACGTCGCGTGGCGTTGAAGGAGTTTGGAGTGTTTTGGCGGTCTTCGTCATTTGGACGTGTTTTGAAATTCTAAGGTTCTTCTCTAGTTACATCAGTGTTGCTTAGTAATGCAAATGTTAAGGTATACAACTACCCTAAAATTGTGAATTTTGCCAAAAATTGACAATTTTTATGAATGTATTTTATAGGTCATCTTATTAGCTTTATAAAAATACCAAGTTTATTATTTTCCGTTCACTAGAACAAAAACTACAAGTGTTTTAGTAAAAGCAGATGCCATTACTTTAAGCAAGATGTCATACTTTAAAACGCGTTTCACTCGAAATGTGTGTTTTTTTAAATACTCAAATGGGGCCCAGCGATAGCTAAAAAGGTTTTGAAAAAAATTAACTGAAATTTTTTGTGTATGTTTTGTTTGAAAGTAAATGTGTTTTAACCTTCAGATTTATCAATCACTGTTTTATTACAAAATTTACAGCCCCTTTTGTGAATATAACCACTGTTTTTTTAAGCAATGTCATGTAATAACAAAAGTAAAGTGCTCTAGTTTTTGTAAGAATTAAATTATCTCTTATCCGGAAGGTCATTTAAAAAAATGAACAACATAGCAACACATTAGAATTGTAAAATTGAAAATCTGTTCATAAACTTTTGGTACAAAGTGGGCCGCGTTTATGTTATTTTTTGTCAATTTTGACCCATTTTTTCCATTTTAGTAACAATAATTTCTATTTTTATTCTTAATTTTAGCACATTTTTCTTAAAATGTACTAAACAAATCTAAAAACCACAAAAAAAATCCCCGTGTCTCCATTTTTTTCAAAAAAAGTTGTCGCAAGTAGCGAATATCTTAATAAGTAATTATTATCACTTGACACCTTGCTTCTATCTGATATGACAACACAAAACGACGTCATTGTAAATTTCCTTTTTTGTTACTTAAAATGAAGAAAATATTCAAGGTAAAATGGCTTACCTTGTCAATGGAGGGCTGCCACGCCTTGATTAAAACCAAAGTCCATGAATAAAAAGCACTTTTATGAACTTCTATAAATTTTTAATTGCTGCAGCACACATAATAATATTACACGGGACTACGATTACTACGACACTAATTACACTAAACAAATAACATTTCTATATATCTATATCAATTTTAGAATCTATCGCGTAGTCTCAATACATTTCTCCTACGCGTCTATTTCAATTCTGAATTCAATTAGTTCTTTTTAAAAAAAAAGGTGGCGCTGCTGTCGCTTGTAAGGAAATGGGAGTTTGTGACAGTAGACTTAGCTTCATTATTGAAAAAAAATAAATATTTACACAGGTCTGTAACTAATGAAAAGATGGGATGGGGGCAATTTAGTTACAGTTATGGCAAACCAATGTGGGGCCATTTTGAACAGACATGGAATTGCCTTGTGATACAAAAAGTCCATTATGTGCCTTGACACACGCAAATCCACTTACTACAAATTAAATCTCACAAATGACGCAAAATGTTTAGATGGATGATCAGGATCTCTGATCTACTCTCGAATACATGATAAAATAATTCCTTAAGAATCAAAGAATACATCGAACATCACTTCCTCTTTGATGCGCGTTCTCTCTCTTTCTTCTTTATAATTCCATAATCTTCTTATACCTTCGCTCTGAACATCTTGAATCGAGCACACCTTCCTTAGAATCTTACAAACTGTTTTAACCTAACGCTGACAAAATTCAATAATATCGAATTGCTTTTGAAAATCAATGTTCCCCTTATGTCGCTTAACAAGATTTTAACTTACCTCAGAATAAAGCATCAGCTTGAGCAGCTCCTTCAAATGAAATGAGCTAAACCATCCTGAGCAACAAAGAGAGATATGGTGTATTTACAACAACATTAATCTACAAAACTTAAGTAAATTTCTCTGATTTTCTTGCATTTCAATCTCCTAGTAAGCATGAATTCATACTACTGTCACGATGTTCTACAAAAACGATGAAAAAAACACTGTTACAAATATGAATGAAATGCATACAGTATGGAATTATGAAGAAAAAGGCTTTGTTTATAAAATGGCGGGATACAAAACACTACCTGATCAAGACAAAGAACAGCGAATAAGTCACTTAGTAAGAAAAATGAACTCTTTTAAATGTATTGGTTGCGTAGATCAGTCGGTATATACTGGATACCAGATTATCAAACAGTTATTAAATTAAATGTCGGCATTACTTAAGAAACATTCATGTCAGCGGATTGATGTTCTCCGGAGGTTACAATCATACTTCCAGGCACCTCCTTAAAGCATATGCACTTGTTCAGAAATATCTAAATCAGAGTACAACGGGGAATCTTTTCTATGCATTTCTTAACTTTCTAGAAGCTCCTGAACAGCATAAGAACGATGTGACTGTGATTCATCGCCCATAAAATCATTCTGTACCTAAAAAAGGCATGTGAGTAGAAGAATAATTTCATTGGACAAAAAATTCAAGTACGTGAACATCTGTCAATAATATAGAGCAGGGGTGGGCAGACTTTTCCAGGGTATGGGCTACTTCTAATTTTTTCAAGGTGTTGCGGTCCACCCGATGGTTTAGTTGTAGTGAGTTAAAAGAAGGTCTACAATACAGCCGAGCCTCCATTTTGCGAATTTCTCTTGAGGCCGCTGTAGTCTAGTGCCAAGGTAACGGACTCATGCCTGGTGTGCCATGAGTTCAAGCCCAGTGCCGCTGAAGACCCGCCGTGTAGGGGGTGCGATGCACGTTAAATCTGTGGAGAGCTCAAACACACATCCTCTCTTTGGTATGGCTTAGTAGTTAGAAGAGGGGTGTCAGATCGGGTGTCGTCCTGGTCACTTGACCATGGTTCAAAATTTTGAGGTCTATCACCAAAAGCACTCGTGTAGAAGAAAAGTACGACGCTAATATTCACTCTCCCTCACTTTGCGAATTTTTCTATTTAGCGAATTTTTTCCTTTAATTAAGAAAATTTTACGATTTTCTTCGAAAAATAACCTCCAAATAGAGCGAAACCCATTTTATATCTAGAAAACTTTTTTCTTGTGTTTCGTCATTTTTTTCTTCGTATTTTAAAAATATTTCCAGACCTTCGTATGATAAAATGATTATTAGGTCCTAGAGCAAACGGTCACCCTAAAATATCTTGGCGGTTCACCGGTTGATCACGATCGACTTAATCCCAGATATAGAGCACCACCAGCATCCGTTCATCATAAAGCTTCTCCACACTTCAGGACCGCCCTAACGATCTCTTTCCTTAGTCAGTGGGATGAAAACGTGTTTCTAGCTCTGTCCATATCAACTGGTGTTGAGAATCATTTGTAGTTTTGAAATGACTCTGATTCTAATCAGTATAGAGCAGGAGTACTCAACCATTTTTTCTGCTGGGCCACATACATATGTCAGATATTTCAAGCTGGCCGCATACTTATGTTAGTCATTTCACGTGGGACACAACATGAGGATAAATGGGAGATGGAGGGGAGGATGCTTCAAGGCCAAGATAACATTGGAAATTTAACATGTGGAAAATTGATCAAAATATTATAAATTCTGTTTTGCTTTTTTTTAATTATTATTTTTTATATTTTATTTTAGAAATATTTTTTTTTATTTATTTTTATTAGAAACACTCCTTCCCAATTTCTGCATTAGTAAACGGTTTCATATGATTACCAATAATATAACAAACTTCATAAGATGTCTTGGTTACCCCTGTGATATTATCACTGGCAAAACACTTTGTTGCTGTTGCAAAGAATATTCGAGAAAGCCTATTTATCATCTCTTGAAAGAGATCTTCCATGATGAGTTGAACCTCCCCTGTCTACCATGTGACCCGGTTAAAGGTGTAGGAGGAAGTGAAAGACGATTCGACATGATAATTTCTAATTATTTATTCAGCACTTTGACTCAAAAACAATTCAATAAATCAGATTAAATATAATGCTTCCGATTAGCCAGAAGAGGTAAGGTGACAAGAGTCACGTTTTTGGAGAATACTTCTAATAATTGATCCACTTTTTATGAATCAATCTTAGACCTTAATATTGCTTTAAACGTAGATATGTAACTAATTGTCACTTAAACCTCTTTAATAATTTAAATATCAAAACGCGCTATGAATATGACTAATACCTGAACTGTAGATAGTCTACATATATTCTAATACATAATCCTTCAATCTTTTCTATTAGAAAGTAATTTTCCACTATATAACTATCTATCACTTTATAATTCTAACTCTCTATCTCTCTTCTCTCACACTGACCTACTAACGCTCTTTCATATATCTCTCCAACTTATATCACACTTTATCTAGCTTTAACTAACTTTTTAACAAGCGGACTTGAACTATATATAATAAACTTAATCTGCATATCACGGTTTCTTCTTCAGAAAAAGGTTGTTAATTTTTATAGCCCAAAGATTTCCCCAGAGGTTAATAGAAGGGCGCGTATAGAACCATCACAAAGTGTAATTGAACGATTCATTTTTGTTGGTATTTTCTAAATGCAGCACTTTCATGACAAATCAAACAATTACTGATCCATGCTTGTTTTTTCACTACAAAATAGTCAACCTCCAAATCACCTTGAAACGATCTATTTCTTTGAATATTTTTCGCTTACAAGGTATGAAAGATAATTAAAAACTAGGTTCACCCATAAAGTTGTCGCTACTTCACTGTTGTCTGTTATCACTCTCCGTAACCGTTCCAAAAAGAAAAAGAATATCTATTCGTACCCGCACGACAAGAACAGCAAAAAGTAAAATTGAAAAATTTGATTTCTTGACAAAGAATTTCTCCCTAAATTTGTAATACATTGTTCTTACAAAGTGAATTTCTCAGAGCAATGAGCCATGACCGTGCAACTTAAAAAGGCTCGATGGGCCGCAGGTTGAGTATCGCTGGTATAGGGGATATGATTCTATTGCTGAGATGCCCTATTGCACTATTGTAAACAGTGCATCCAATAGGAAATGGTATACAACGTTTGTACGAAGGGAGAATATAATGTACCTTTTGCAGGCGATATTCTTCTTTGATGAGTGCATCCAAACATCCAGCTAAGGTAATTGACTAAACAATGTTGTTATCTATATCGAAAATAGTCTGGCCATTGCAGCTCATTACTTAAAGATAATTAATTGTAAATAATTCGTTTCCTTTCTTGTGTTGCTAAGCGGAATTTAACTTTCTGAATTATCAACGTATATATTGAGAATCTGTTTCTTTGACGTACTTCAATTTTTGATTTCAATGCACGTCACACTGTAAGGCAATACAAGGGCTATTGGGGACAGACTAACCTTATCTCGAGCCACGTGAAGTGTAGACACCCTTCTCCTCTTCCAAACTTCTACTCCACTCCAATATGAGCTTTGACAGATGTTCCGTGTATTAAGCCTCTACACGACGGGTTTTCAGTGGCAATATTTTTCAAACACGCGTCTCGGTGACTCCACGCACGAGCTTGTGTGACCGCGACCCCTCGGCTACCGTTACTGCACCCTGTTTTGGAGACAATGGGTTGATTCGATGAAAGTAATACAATATATTTAACTTTTCAGAAATTTTAATAATAAGAACAAATGCTTAAATCATTTAGTAAATAATTATTTATTCAATATTACTTTCGTTTCTTTTTCAGATTTTGCTGAAAAGATCGCAAAGGATTTTTAATAAAAGAATGATGGTGATAAGAGATTATGTTGTTCTTGTTTTTTTGTGTGAATTAATTGCAAATTTATAATTATTATTTTACTTTACAATATTTTCCTAATAATTCTGAATTTTTTTATGATACTTTTTAACCATCAAACCAACTACTAGTTAGAAAACAAGAAATTGTTTTTCTCTACTTCCTCCTATTCTAGATATCATTCATTATCCAGTTAATTTTTACATTTGTAAGTGATGAAAAAAGTGGAAAAATAATAGGAAATAAAAGCACAATAATATGGATATCTCATCCTTTAACAGAAACTTTCGAAACTATCTAAATGCAGATTTAATATTTCTCTGAATATAAATTTCGTTATAACTCGTCATCTTAAATATATACATGTATTATTTTAAGGGGAAAAGAGGCGACAACTAAAATGTGTATTTCAACAGACAGGTACAATTTGTTTTTCAAAAAAGAGGAAGCATCATGAAGAGGCTATTTTTATTAAAATTTAAATATGATTGAAGCTTGTAAATAGTAATGACAAAATAATTAAAACTTCAAAGACAGAATACCTATTATTAGCTAGAGATGGTACATTGAATCTGTAAATCGATTATTAGTACTCAGCTTGTCTCATTTCCTAACCGAGGGAGATGCATTCAATCACGCCAATGTAAGAAACGTAAAATTCCTCTTTTCATCTTGAGATGCATTATTTGAACATTCAACAATTGTTGCATCAGATCTGCGATATTTTGAGGTGCCTTGTCTTGAAGTCTAGATATCCAACTTCATCCATTGAAATTAAGTGCCAATAGACAATAAGGTCTTCGATAACGATGTTACAGTATTATCGGTTGTGTCTTCATGGTACTGTAACGCCGAAAAGGCTCATAATGTTGCAAATTTTCCTGTGGAAAAAGCAACCAATTATTTGAATAAGATTTATTAATGAACAAGACTGAACAAATGACTGCGCGTATAGACAAATCAACGCATATACACAAAGAAATATTATTACAAATTATTTACAGTAATGGAAAAATGCACTTGCTATAAACAATCTGAGCTCCAGAAACGGCTTTTTAGAACATGTCCACTAGCAAGAACTCGGAAAGATGAAATCGCTCTCTTACCGTGACCGAACTATGGTCTCGACTGGTTCTCATCTAAACTCCAAGGATCTTTATAAAGCATCATACAAATCTCTAGAAAGGGTTGATTCTAAAGCCTTCTTGATGGATACTCGACGATATCTCATTTTTGCCATTTTGTCAATCAGGTAACCCTGGTTGCATATTCTATGCTTACCATAATCTTATATAGAGCGTTGAATGGACGTTGTAATGTAGGCATCCGGACTGTGAAACAGTCCTCAATCCCATATCTTTGTTGACTTTGATGTTGGGCATGGCGATGGTGGGGTTTTTCTTTCTGCTTAACAGGAATCATGGCTATTGGCTGAGATGATGGCATCTGGGAGGCGTGGGAATGATTTTTCATCTGGCTGCTGTAGAGATGAAATTTTTCTTGACATTGGGGAGAGCTTAGAGTTTGCTCTCTGATTGGTTGATGGTAGCATGATCATAGACTCCTATTGGCTGCCGTGGGGACTGGGAATAGAGAAAGTGGGAGGTGCTTGTCCAGTGGGGTAGGTAAAATTTAATATGAGGAAATTAAAAAGGAAAAATGGTATATGAATTTACTGAGATGCTATAATAAAAATTATTGCGATAATAAAAACGATTAAAGGGGGGGGGTTGTAAGAATCGAGAAGTATTCTTCTCGGTCTTTTCATAATCTTATATCTCAAGGTATTTCTCTCTTATATCGCTGGGAAGCGAACTTTGTTCTGTAACACTCAATTTTCACACTAGAACAAGTGCTGTAGAAAAAAGAGCACACTAAGCTGGCTTCAATTTATAAACTGTCCTCAATTATTACCTGTTTTATATAATACTAGCAGTACTCAATAAAAATGCTTGCAAGGAACATATTTAAAATTATTTGAGCTTGTGAAAACTTAATCATTTGTTTACTGGTTATGGATGAAGTTTGTATCTCAAACTTGCGATTTCAAAAATGCTGCATTTTTCAATTCCTACTTTTAGTTCACACTGTCCTTATATATATATATGTATGTGTGTGAGGATAATTAAATTAGATCTAAAATTAAACCCTAGACCACTTCTAAATTTTATTTTCCCGTTGCATCTTCAAGTATTAAATTTATTACCCACTTCGGGAATGAAGAATACAGGGCTTTAACAGATCTTCACCAATCCTACCATTAATTTTTATTACCTAGTATTTCAAATATACCTCTTCAATAAGGAATGTACTTGGAAATACATCTGGCTTTTGAGTAACCGCGGACTCTTGGTTTTTAACACGTGTCCGTCTCTCTCTCTCTTACAAAACAGATTACAAAGAGATTTCATGGAATCAAGACGGTTAAAATAAAATGTCTTGATGTTCACTCGCAAAAAACGATAGCAATAAGCCGGCAGGACACCTGCAAATGCATTCTTAACTTTATTTAAAATCTCTCGAGAAAAATTAAAATATTTAAAAAACGGATGTCAAATCAACCAAAAATAATAGAAAGCGCTGCTCACACGAGAAGCGAAGCCGTCCTTCGCAAGGAAAAAAACAATCTCTGATGGGAAGAAAGAAAATGGAAACGTTCCTGTCCCCGAAAAGAAAAGCGCCGTTCCAACAGCCATAGAAGAAATAAAATTATCTTATTCACTTGAAGAAATTTCAAGTAATCAAAATTTTAAGATGGAAAATAAGGCAGAAGACCAAATTAAAAAAGAAAAGATAACGGAAGAAGTGAACAGAACAAAATCAGAAGAAGAAAAATGAATTCAACATATAACCATCGTCAAAAAGGAAGTACATTTTGAAGATATCCAAACTTTTTCCAAAAGTATAACCTAGAAATGCCATTTCAAAATTTCTTGGACCAATTTGAAAATATTTGCAATTCTTTTGAAATAACTGAAAAACAGAAAATTATATTTTTAACAAAATTAGTAAGTGGACCCATTGCCACCTTCATCAAGTCAAATCCAACACCAAGAAGTTTCACCGAATTTAAATTGAACTTAGTACGAGGAACTTTGGAACACAAATGAATCCCGGGGAGATTCATCTTCAACTAGCCAAAACAGAAAAAACATCCAAAGAGACTAACATAGAATATCTCTATAGAATGCAAGAGATCGCATCCCGAATCAACTTAGAAGAGGAAGCTGAAAAATTTTACCTTATTAAAGGATTAAAAGAAGACGGAGCCATAGAAATGCAGTTAAAAAGTTCGAAATATATACAAGAGCTGAAAGAAAAGATGAAAATTTTGGAAAGTAAAATTTCAACTACAAATCGCCCAGAATTTATCAATCCAAAATATCCCATGAAAAGAACACCTCCCCATCTGACCCAACTTGCCCACAGATCACAATACGAAAGTTGGCGTAGTGATCCAAATCAACCACCAATGAGTTACTCCCGAAACCAAGTATATAACCAGGTATATCCTCAACGTTCAGCATCCTATCATCATCACCCATCCTTTATTCCTCCGAGGCCGACCATGTACCCAAGAAGTCAATGGATCTCGCAACAAAGACTAGTGGAATTGCGACCAGATGCTCCAACTTTCCATCCCAGTCAACAGACTCCGAGAAAATAATACGATAATTCGACCATATAAAAGATGAGATATTCTCATCAACCAAGCGAGCATCAATTCAAAGAAAAGTGAAGCTCTATTGGATACAGGATCTAATATTAACCAAATTTGTAAAAATTTACTAACAAAAATCAAAGGAGATAAAAATGTGTGTGTGTGTGTGGAACACCTAGAATCGGACATATCCACCATCAATGGACAAATTAAGGTTAGTGAATATATTATTTTACCAATGAAAATAGAAGAAATTATTAAAGATATTAAATTCCTCAAAGTAAATGTAAAACTACCTTACTTAATCATATCTTGTCAGACTATGAGTAGTTTTGAATTAATTATAATTTTAGTGAACAGAAAATATTTCAAAGTGGCAAAATAATTCCAAAACAAGGTGAACCTAAAGAAATTGTTAAAGAAACGCATAAGCATAAACTAAATAATAAAAGTCTTAAATTTATTAATAATAACATTATTTATAAAAAAGTTGATCATGTGTTTAATATAGAAATAATTCCTAACTGTGATTATGATATTGTTAATGATATCATTGATAAATATAAACAGTCTTTGCTAAAAATAAATTTGATGTGGGTCAAAAAAGCTGTACTTCACCTAAAATCATACTTACATCAGAATTACCCATTGCAAATCGTCCTTATTGAACCTCTCCTAAAGATGACGTGGAAATAAAAAAACAATTAGATACATTCCGGCTGTCAGCAGACAGCAGGAATAATTAAAACATCTCATAGTTCTTATGCTGCCCCTATAACGTTAGCCTTTAAAAAAGAGGATAATGCTCGAACACGATTATGTATCGATTATAGAAAGTTGAATGCTATCACAAAATTGGTTGCGGAACCGATTCCTCGAATAGATGCAGTTTTAGATAAATTTACACATGCAAAATTTTTCTCAACGATTGACCTATGCAGTGGATATTGGCATTGTGGCGAAAAGCCCTATAGATGGCGCTCCCACTTTTTCTGTATGTGTAAAATGTGTTTTTGTTTCGCTTCTGAGTCAGTTCTGACCTAGTTTTGCGAAGATGATGTTTGTTTCGTTTTCTAGTAGTTGATAGCATTTAGAATTAATAGGCAGAACTCACTAAACTTTGTAAATATGTATATAGAATGTCATTAAAAGCAAAAAAAACTATCTGGCTGGTCATCAATTTAGTTTAGTAGAATTTATTTGGAGTTAGTTAGAGCATTCTACCACTGAACAATACTTAGTTTGTAAGATGCGCTTTAGGCATATTAAATTAGATGATAATGAATCTGAAAAACTTGCATTAACATCAAATTATGGTCTTTTTCAATTTAATCGCTTGCCTTTTGGATATAAAAATTCCCCAGCTATTTTTCAAAGAGCAATTCGACAAATTCTAAATAAACACCAAGTAAAATTTGCACTAAATTACTTTGACGATATAATAGTATTTTCAGAATCAATTAAAGAACATACAAAGCATAAGAAACTTTTAAAATTTGTGAAATAGAAAATATTAAATTAAAAATTCTCATAATGCAAATTTGGTAAAGATACAATTGTTTTCTTGGGATATGAGATGAATCAAGGGTCATACAGTCCAAACAATACGAATGTAGAAATAATTAAAAAATTCTTACCTCCTCGAAATGTAAAAGATTTACAAAGATTTTTTGGTAGTATTGATGTCTATCATAAATTCATTCCTCAATATGCAAAATTAAGAATGCCATTAAATAATCTTCTTAAAAAGAAACAAAATTGGAACTGGACCCCAGAATGTCAACAGTCTTTTCAAAGACTTAAAGACAGCTTAATTTCAAAACCTATTTTAGCCTTATTCAATCCAAATTACCCTTGTCATCTTTATGTTGACACATCGAAAACTTCCATATCATGTATCCTCAAACAACAAAAACCCAATGGAGATCAGCACCCGATCGCGTTTCACTCAAGACGAATGAGAAATTATGAAATTAATTATACAATAAATGAATTAGAATGCTTAGCGATAATTGATAGTTTAGATAAATTCCATTGTTATCTTCATGGATCTCATTTCACAGTTCATACAGATCAGAATGCATTAGTTTGGCTTAAAAATCCCACAGGTCGACTTTTTAGATGGTCTTTAAAAGTTTCTATGTATGATTTTGATATAAAATATAAGAAAGGTAGTATTAATATTGAAGCTGATATGCTAATCAGAAATCCTATTGCTTATCCATTTAATTAATACTTCCCCAGAACCTTTATTAGACATCAATGAGGTAATTCATTTTCAAAATTTAGAAAATACACCAGCCCCTAAATGTTTTAAGAGAGATGGTGTTTTCGTTGTAAAACAATTGTACCCAAAGCACTACGAGTGAAACTAATAGAAACAACACACACAAAATTTTGTCATCCTGGTGTAGCCACCATGTAAAAATTAATATCACCGCAATATTACTGGATAAAAATTATAACTGATGTAAGAAATTATGTAAAACTTGTCAATTTAATAAGAAGTCACATCAGAAAAAATACGGACTGATGCAATCACTTCCCTTATGTGAAAAACCTTTTGAATTGTTATCAATTGATAGTGTAGGCGGTTTAAACTATTATAACTCAGTAAAGAAATATTTGCACATTATTATAGATCATGCCACCAGATATATTTGGAGTTTCCCTTCAAAAAATACAACCACTGATACGTATATTAATTGTTTGAGGCAAATATTCAAAAATCATATACCAAAAAAAATATTAAGTGACAGAAATACTGCATTTACCTCTTCAAAATTCAAACATTTTTTAAAACATAACAATGTCACTCAGTTACTAACTACTTCTCATCGACCACAAACTAATGGAAAAGTAGAAAGAGTAAATCAACTATCATTACTCGCTTAAAATGCGAAATTAGTAATAACACAAGTAAAGTCCCATGGACAAAGATTTTAGAAAAAAGTAACGCATCAATATAATCTAACTCCACATACAATAAAAGGCTTTCCTCCCATCTATTTAATGTATGGCAATTTTCCTTTTGAAATTTCTTCTCTCACTAAGAGATAATGAAAAATATATCCTCCCATAGAAGAAGCAAGAAAATTAGCCAAAGAAAGAACCGAACAATATTATAACATAAATAAAATTAGATATGACAAAAAATTTCAGGAAGCTGATTTCAAGGTTGGTTACTTAGTGATGTATGAGAAATTTCAATACCCAATAAAAGGAAATTAAATCCCCCTTATTCAGGTCCTTACACAGTATTAAGCAAATATTCAGATGTATTGTTTGAAATGTATAGACCCAATGCCCTAAAAAACTGAAACTGAATTAGTTCATTCAATCCGTTTAAGGCATTTTCATCCAGCTGAAAAATTTCACTTGAATTACATTTAACAAAATATACAAAATAAAGGGAAAAAAGAAAAGAAATATATTGTGTGTAGTACAGAAGTGACCGAGTTTTGCTTAACAAGACTCTTCGAAGAGGAACCGTAATATAAATGATATTAAAATTTTTATAGAATATATTTTATGTTAAGTGATATATTGTTTATATTTAGAAGAGAAAGTAAAATGTGTTTTATTATATAAAATTTTGAGAAATTTTAATGTACTTCATTGTTTTATTTTAAATTGTTAAAGGAATTATATCATTTATATGATAATATTGGTGTTATAAAGTTGAAAGATATAAAGTTAGTTATTAGAAAATGACTCTAATGTACTAATATAATGATACTGATTATGAGGAAAAATAAAATTAAAGTCGCATTGCATTCTTTTTATCCACTAAACTTTATTATTTTGTTAATTATTAATTATTCATCAGTAACTTATAAATTTAAATTAAAAATTTTCTCATCTTGAAATTGTGTGTTTTGATATACTGGCCACATATCAGGATTCACTCTTTCTCGAAATTTTCCTTGTCCAAATTTAAAGTAATTTAACAATTTGAAGTTTATTTCGGAAATGATACAGAGATCGAAGAGAATTCAATCATTATGATTTTGTATATGTCTTGAAACATTAAGAGGACAAACTTATTTAGTTTGATTTGCATACCTCTTATTGTTTTCATATTAGCATCCCTGAACATCTGTGTTTTGGTCAAGCAGATTTGTCTGAGAGATGTGTTGGTATTAGTATGATGCAAATCATAGGTTCTCAACGTGGGCGATAACTCCCCTTGTGGGTGTTTGAGGCCTTCAGGGGGGCAGTAAAAGATCCAGAGAAAATAAGGAAGGTTGAGATGGCACGTAGGGGCTTGGGAAGATTAATCAAATATAGTCTAAAAAAAGACACACAAAAAAAAACACGCTGATTATGTACTAACAAAAGTAAACTTGAATACTGTTTACCTTATGTTGATTGTATGTACAGGGTGCTTCATATTGAATGGGACAAAAAGAATAGCGCAGTGTGACTGCCGTAATGGATTTATTCAGCCAAAAAATATTTATTCTGCAACTACAATTATACAAGTTTTATTTGGCAACAGGGAAAAGTTATCGAATGACGAACTCGCCGCTAGAGGCGCTGTTAAACAAAATGTCCATGCAGGAGAAAGCGTACTGTGTTTTCGAATATGCCAAAACCTCCTTGGTAACTGTTGTGCAAAGATATTTTCGCACGAATTTTCGTAAAGAACCACCGCATCGGCATAACATAAGCAGGTGGGTGAAGCAGTTCCAGGATACCGGCTGCTTGTGCAAGAACAAAAGCCCAAGACGAAAAGAAACAAAACCCGAAGTGATTGAAAGAATTAGTGATTCGTTTTTACGGAGTCCCTCAAAATCAACGCGACGTGCAGGTGCAGAACTGGCTGTCCCTTACACAACGGCGTGGCGTGTTTTACGAAAGCGTCTCCAATTCAAGCCGTACAGATATCAGATAGTGCAGGCTTTAAAACCTACTAACACACCGTTGCGTAAGAATTTCTGAGTGAAATTTCCAAAAACGTTGGTTTCGAGAACACACTGGTGTTTACCGTTGAAGCCACGTTCCCCTTATGTGGCAAAGTTAATCACCATAATTTGCGATTTGGGGGCACTGAAAATGAACATAATTCATATTCGAATTGGCATATTCCAAAACGCAGTACGCTTTCTCCTGCACGGACGACATTTTGTTTAACAGCGCCTCTAGCGGCGAGTTTATCATTCAATAATTTTCCTTTGTTGCCAAATAAAACTTGTATAATTGTAGTTGCAGAATAAATTTGTTTCGGCTGAATAAATCCATTACGGCAGTCACACTACGCTATTCTTTTTGTCCCATTCAATATGAAACACCCTGTATTTAAGTCATTTCAAAATTCCCATAGTTTGGCAGTTTGGGAAGTGGATGAAAAACTTAAAGATTACATTTTACATTCAGACCTACATTAAATTGAATGATATAGTGCATTTTAATTTCTGTAGTGCGCGTGTTGTCTTTGTCTGTGAGCAGTAGGAGAAATGTTTCGTCCACTGCATTTCATTGCGCATATTATCCAAGGAACATAATTAAATATGTTAACCAGGAATTAACGTGTGATTCTTTAAAGACAGAAACTGTCAAATTATATTTATTTTGAATGCAACAGTTTATTACGAATTACTTCGTATCATCAAAAAACCCCTGCTTGTCTTTATAACAGACAAGCTAAAACTTTTATTCCACTCTTTTAAATGAAAAAGAAACACAGTAGCGTTTCATTTCCAACAATACTCCATCTATGACTAAAATATATAACATTACACATTTAAATATATTTTTGACAATAGCTATTTCAGATTCGCATGTAAAAAAATTGGGGCTTTAGAAAAAAAGTAAATTAAAAAATATATTCTATTAGTAGTAGAATATTTTTTAAAGCTTAACTCTTGTTTTTACCATGTATTAATCATTCCTTATTTCTCTAGAGTGGGAGGGGCGGTATTGAAATATTCACTAGAAACGGGGGCGTCAGTTCAAAAAAAGGTTAAGAACCTATGATGTAAATTATATTATTAAATGTGAAATGCGAAGGAGAAAAATTTGTCTATGAAATGAATAAGTTTAAAATGTTACTGAGAGATTCAAAATATTTTATGTGATGATTTGAAGTAAAAGTGAATATGGTGAAAAATTTACTATACTAATTTGTATGTGTTGTTGAAAAAGTAATTACTATAAGTAATGATAGATTTCTTTCTAGAGATGATTCCACTTTTCGAATCGAGATAAATAAAAGAGCTCTTTATTCTTATATCCTTATATCCTTATATTGTTATCATATATTCTTATAATACATGTAAAAAGGAATATGGTCTGGTGTGTTGAATAGTGTATGAGTGTTATATAAACTGTTCTCATATTATTAATCAAATCATTTTATTCATGTCTATGCTTTGATATTTTAGCAGTGTATTTCAGCTATATATATTTTTATGTAATAAAATTAAGTAGTAGTATGAGGGCGCCTGAGTAAATTTTAATAGAAAATTATTATCTTAGTATTTGTGTATCATCTATTTTTTAAAAAGTATATCATTGTTTAATATGATAAATTTCCACACATATACTACAAATAGATAGACTTTTTGCTAGCAATAACACAAATCTAATAATATGAATGATTTGGAGGAAACGTTAAGCTCTTTTTCTGGATGAAACATAGATTTGAAAACGCTAATGTACATTTATGTGTAAGGAATTTCAGTTTTATCAATTAATATTTTAGAAGTGCTATTATTTTGTTTATTGCTATAATTTCGGTTATTTTATTGTATTTTTGATTTTATTTTTCGTATTATTTAAATCTGTTTACTGTGTGTAATATGTATTTCAATATTATGCTATATACTGTTTTGTATTTATTGAAAATTTATTATGTTTGCAAGAGAGAAAGATCACCATTACTCCAATTTTAAAATTGGGGTGAAAATGTAAGGATAATTAAAGATCTAAAATTAAACCCTAGACCACTTCTAAATTTTATTTTCCCATTACATCTTCAAGTATTAAATTTATTACCCAGTTCGGGAATGAAGAACACATGGCTTTAACAAATCTCCGCCGATCCTACCATTAATTTTTATTACCTAGTATTTCAAATATAATCCTCTTCAATAAGGAATGTACTTCAAAAGACATCTGACTTTTGAGTAACCACGGACTCTTGATTTTTAACACGTGTCCGTCTCTCTCTCTTGCAAAGCAGATTACAAAGTGATTTCACGGAATAAAGACGGTTAAAATAAAATGTCTTGATGTTCACTCGCAAAACACGACATATATTTGTATATTTTGTTCAAAATTTCAACCGTTAATAAAATGCTTTCTATTCTTCCATTCAAGTTCAAATACTTTTTTTTTCAATTTGTAGTGAATGACACTTGATGTTAATAGTTTTTTCAAATATTAATTCATTAATTCTATTTAATTAATGAATAAATAGCGCGGAACAAAAATAAAAGATCAATACCATATATAAGAAGGAAAATCGCTCGTTGTATCTCTGTAGCGCAATGGACAGTGCATTGTACTTCTAATCCAAAAGTCGTGCGTTTGAATCCCACCTGGGAGGGCTAATTTCTGAAAATGTGATTTCTTTTTTAATATGCTATTTTATTGGAATAATTAAATTTAATTAATGAATAAATAGCAACCATCAGAAATATATATGTTCCTTTTGGTAGGTTTTTTGCTGTTTTCTTCAATGACGGGCCAGCTACGCTTGCTTCCTTTTTTTAATTTTTATTCATCTACACAACATATACAAGCTATTTACAAGCGCGGCAAATTTTAAATATTTCATAATTGTCATTTCGCATGTCAAAACAACGGGTTTGTCACAAACTAAATCAACATTTAGGCATGAAAAAGCTGTCCGAGCGTTGAGTGCCGCGTTTGCTCACGTTAGACTAAAAACGTGTTCAAATGAGCATTTCCAAAGCTCTGTTGGCGCAGTTTAGGCGTTATAAATCCGAGTTTTGGCGCCGATTAATTACTGTAGAGGAAACATGGATACACCATTATACGCCCGAAACAAATATACAGTTCAAACAATGGGGGAACCGGCTCCAAAAAAAAGCAAAAAACTGTTTTCGGCTGGGAAAGGGATGGCGACTGTTTTTTGCGATAGTCAGGGAGTTATTTTAATCGATTATCTTCAAAAAGAAAAAAACCCAATACAGGAGCATACTACACATCATTTCTTGACAAGCTGACGGCAGAACTTGCGGAAAAATGGTCACATTTGCAGAAAAAGAAAATTCTGTTTTACCAAGACACCACACCGCCTCACACCTCAGTGGCTGCCATGGCAAAAATCCACGAATTATGGTTTGAACTGCTTGATCATCCGTCTTACTCACCAGATCTATCTCCAGAAGATTTCTTTTGTTGCCTCATCTAAAAATGGAGCTCGGAAGACAGAGATTTTCGTCAAATGAAGAGGCAATGACCTTCGTGAACAGTTATTTTGCAGAGAAACGCCGAGTACTATTTGGACGGGTACAGAGATAGGAGCATGGCTGGGAGAAGTGTGTAGAGTTACAAGGAGACTATGTTGAAAAATAAAATTTTTTTTTAAAAAAAATGCCTTGTATCTTCGTTAGGTCGGAAACTTCTCAGACCATCCTCGTTCTCTTTATTGTCTTCTACTTTTCTCTTCACTTAAAGCAACAGTTTTTCTAAAAATTAAAAATATTACAATAGTTTTTTTTTTAAAAAAAATACAAGATTTTATAACATAAATAATGTTAAAAAATACTATTGTTAATATAAAGGTAAATATAACCTTGTATATAAAAATATTCTATTTTAAAAACAAATACACTACTGGCCACCGTAAATACAACACCCTGAAGGAAGCACGCAAAAAAAAAAAAACATGAAATTTACAACATGCATTAGCGGAGGTGAGATATGCAAATGATAAGAATTTAAGCGCAGACACACATCACGCACGCCTGTGGCACCAACTCAAAGCGCTATTTAAGGCTTGGAGGTTTCGACGATTTCAATTTCGGCAATTGTGTTTTTCTTGTGGTTTTTCCAAAAAACGATCAGTTATGTCTCGTAGAAAACAGCGATCAGCTTTTGATCAAGTATCCGAGTTCGACAGAGGAAGGATAGTGGCCTACCAAGATTGTGGATTATCTTTCAGGAAAAATCGGTAGTCGTGTTGGACGAAACCAAACAACTGTAATGCGGATATGTGTCCGTTGGATGCAGGAGGGTACGACGGACCAACGTGGTCGATCGCATCCACCTCTGTGCACCACTTCACGTGAGGACACTCAAATTGTGCTTATGGCAGTGACGGATCACTCCAGTAACATCACGAAACATAGCACAGCACATTGAGTCTGTAACGCATCATTCAGTGTCTGCGAGTACCATTCGACGCCGTTTACAGTAGAGTGGCCTGTCCGCAAGACGTCCATTGCTTGGTCTACCCTTAACGCAGAACCACAGACATCTTCACCCCCAATAGGGCGATGAAAGAAGGATGTGGACGGCAGAATGGAATCAAGTTGTCTTTACTGACGAGTCACGCATCTGTCTGCAATACCATGATGATCGGATTCGAGTCTGGAGACACCGTGGAGAGAGGATGCTGAACAGCTGCGTTATGCACCGCCACACTGGTCCTGCACCGGGTATTATGGTATGGGGCGGTATTGGATATCACTCTCGCACTCCTCTAGTACGCATTGCCGGTACTTTGAACAGCCAGCGCTACATCTTCGAGGTGTTGGAACCAGTTGTCCTTCCTTACCTTCAGGACTTGGCCACAGCCATATTTCAACAGGATAATGCGCGACCACACGTGGCACGCATTGTCCAAAGGTTCTTCGTCAATCACCAGATTGAATTGCTTCCCTGGCCGGCTCGCTCTCCGGATCGTTCGCCGATAGAAAACATGTGGTCCATGATTGTTCAATGTTTGATCCAGATTACACCCCTAGCTGCCACACCAGATCAACTTTGGCAACGTGAGGAAGCTGATTGGTCTGCTGTACTCCAAGAACACATCCAAAGTCTCTTTGAATCAATGCCGAGGCGTGTGGCAGCGGTGATCTCCAACAATGGCGGCTACTCTGGCAGGAACCACACTTCACAGAAGTCTAGGAATTTAATCATTTGATACTTTGTCAACATGTTATCTTCAAAATAAATTTTGTTGTGCTATCTCTTGTCTTTCTTGGTGTTGCATTTACGGTGGCCAGCAGTGTATATATATGACTAGCTGTTACCCGTCCGCTTCGCTGGGTATTTCATGATGTTTTATAAATTTTTACTGCTTATATATATAGAATAAATTATTGATATCTAAGTCCTAGCATTAAGAATTCGATTGAATTGAAAAATATACTTATACCTGTAACTGTCACTTTTGATAAAAAAAAAAGGGCAGAACTCATCTAATTTGTATTTTCTAAAAATCTCTAAAATTGAAGCATAGAATGATGTTTGCTCTTTCGTAACTCAAAAACCAAGTGGATTCCCGCAAAACCAATTTTCGGTGGATCTCTACTCCGTAAATTGAATATGCAAGCCAAATTTCAAGTCTAAATCTAACAGAAAAAAGCAAAAGTTTTACTATAAATATCCCCGTAATCCCGTTGAGAGCCGTTTTCCAAAATAACCTCTCTTTAGCGGATTTCAATTCAACAAAAGAAAAATGCAAACCAAATTTCATTATTATAGTCCTTGTAGCTCGAAAAAAGTAATTTTTTTTGTCAATACGTCCCAGTAACCCCCTGCAACCCCCCAGAACTTGATTTGCTTAAAATTTATTCTTAGTGGATCCCTATTCAACAAAAAAAACATGCTTAACAAATTTCAAGTATATGGGTCTAACAATTAAAACAGGAATTTTTTCTGTAACTCCTCTTGACCCCTCGCAAACATCTTTAGGGGTCAATTTTTATTTTACTCTTTGTTAGAGGACTCTATTTCATGAAAAGTACATGCCTACCAATTTTCAAGCAGGATGATCAAGTAGTTTAAAAATGGAAATATTTATCGATTACGCCTCTTAATCTCCCGAAATTAAACTTGGTAGTTGATATTCGCGAAACCCATTTTGTAGCGGTTCTCTACTTTACGAAAGGAATCTGCTTATCAAATTTCAAGACTGTACGTCTAACAGTTTAAAAATGGGGGTAATTGTCTATAACGCCACTTGAGCCCCCGCAACGTCACTTCTGGGTCTGTTTTCACAAAACCCATTTTGTAGGGGAATTGCACTCTATGAAAGGAATCTGCTTAGCAAAATTTGAAGACTGTGCGTCCAATTAATTAAAAATGCAAAAAAATATCAATAACGCCCCTTGAACCCCCGCAACACCACCTAGGGGTCGATTTTCACAAAACACATTTTGCCAGTGTAATTTCTACCCTATGAGAGGAATCTGACTTACTAAGTTTCAAGACTGTACGTCTAATAAGCTTAAAAATAGCAATTTATAACGCCCCTTAAACCCCCCGCCCCCGCAATACCCCTTGGGGGTCAATTTTCCCAAAACCCATTTTGTAGCGGATATTTACTCCAGGAAAGAAACTTACCTACCAATTTTCAAGCAGGTAGATGAAGTAGTTTAAAAACGGATATATTTATCTATTACGCCCCTTAATCCCCCGCAACGTCACTTAGAAGTCTGTTTCACAAAACCCGTTTTGTAACTGATCATTATTCTACGAAAGGAATCTATATATCAAATTTAAAGACAGTGCGTCAAATAGTTTAAAAATGGAAATAATTATCTATAACGCCTCCTAAGCACCTGCAACGCCACTTGGGGGTCTATTTTCAGCAAACTCATTTTGTAGCGGATCTCTACTCTCTGAAAGGAATCCGCTTACCCAATTTCAAGATTGTACGTCTAATAACTTAAAAATAGGAATTTATAACGCCCCTTAAACCCTCCGCCCCCGCAACACCCCTTGGGGGTTCAATTTTCCCAAAACCATTTTTGTAGCGGATATTTACTCCAGGAAAGAAACTTACCTACCAATTTTCAAGCAGGTAGTGAAGTAGTTTAAAAAAACGGATATATTTATCTATTACGCCCTTATTCCCCCGCAACACCACTTAGAAGTCTGTTTTCACAAAACCCGTTTTGTAACTGATCATTATTCTACGAAAGGAATCTATATATCAAATTTAAAGACAGTGCGTCAAATAGTTTAATAATGGAAATATAATTATCTATAACGCCCCCTAAGCCCCTGCAACGCCACTTGGGGGTCGATTTTCAGCAAACTCATTTTGTAGCGGATCTCTACTCTCTGAAAGGA
>BMAO01030397.1:0-21935 GCA_019973975.1 Trichonephila clavata
ATTTCGGTCCTGACTTCGCAAGAGAAAGATGCATTTGGACCTCAGAGCTTGTCAGGACTATTACTGTTCGCAGTTACGGAATGGTGGCTCGTATTTTCAAGGAGTCAGCCATCAAAGAGGATATGGAATGTTTTCAAATTTATTTCGAACTAGCTGTTACCCGCCCGCTTCGCTGGGAATTTCATGATGTTTTATAAATTTTTACTGCTTATATATATGTATAAATTATTGATATCTAAGTCCTTCATTAAGAATTCGATTGTATTGAAAAATATACTTATACCTGTAACTGTCGCCTGTTAATAAAAAAAAGGGGCAGAACTCATCTAATTTGTGTTTTCTAAAAATCTCTAAAATTGAAGCATAGAATGATGTTTGCTCTTTCGTAACCAAAAACCAAGTGGATTCCCGCAAAACCAATTTTCGGTGGATCTCTACTCCGTAAATTGAAAATGCAAGCCAAATTTCAAGTCTAAATCTAACAGAAAAAAAAAAAGTTTTTACTATCAATATCCCCTAATCCCGTTGAGAGCCGTTTTCCAAAATAACCGCTCTTAGCGGATTTCAACTCAACAAAAAGAAAAATGCAAACCAAATTTCATTATTATAGTCCTTGTAGCTCGAAAAAAGTAATTTTTTTTGTCAATACGTCCAGTAACCCCTGCACCCCCCCCCAGAACTTGATTTGCTTAAAATACATTCTTAGTGGATCCCTATCAACAAAAGAAACATGCTAACAAATTTCAAGTATATTCAATTAAAAACAGGGAATTTTTTTCTGTAACTCCTCTTACCCTCAACCCTCCTTGGGGGTCAATTTTCGTTTTACTCTTTGTTAGAGGAACTCTATTCCATGAAAGGAACATGCCTACCAATTTTCAAGCAGGATGATCAAATAGTTTAAAATGGAAATATTTATCAATTACGCCTCTTAATCTCCCGAAATTAAACTTAGTAGTTCATATTCGCGAAACCCATTTTGTAGCGGTTCTCTACTTTACAAAAGGAATCTGCTTATCAAATTTCAAGACTGTACGTCTAATAGTTTAAAAATGGGGATAATTATCTATAACGCCACTTGAGCAACGCACTTATCCGCAACGCCACTTCTGGGTCTGTTTTCACAAAACTAGTTTTGTAGGGGAATTGCACACTATGAAAGGAATCTGCTTAGCAAAATTTGAAGACTGTGCGTCCAATAAATTAAAAATGCAAAATTTTTTTTTATCAATAACGCCCCTTGAACCCCCGCAACGCGGTCTAGGAGTCGATTTTCACAAAACACATTTTGTAATGTATCTCTATCCTATGAGAGGAATCTGCTTACCAAATTTCAAACTGTGCGTCTAATAGTTTAAAAATAGAAATAATTATTTATATCTGCCCTTAACCCCCGCAACACCCCTTGGGGGTCAATTTTTCCCAAACCTGTTTTGTAGCGGATATTTACTCCATGAAAGAAACATTCCTACCAATTTTCAAGCAGGGAGGTGAAGTAGTTTAAAAACGAAAATATTTATCTAGTACGCTACTAAATCCCCCGCAACGCCATTTAGAGGTCTGTTTTCACAAAACCTTCTTATAGCTGATCTCTACTCTATAAAAGAAATCTACTTATCAAATATAAGGACTTTGCGTCTAATAGTTTAAAAATGGAAATAATTATCTATAACGCCCCTTAAATACCGCAACGCCACTTGAGGGCAATTTTCACGAAACCCATTTTGTAGCGTATCTCTACCCTATGAGAGGAATCTACTTACTAGTTTCAAGACTGTACGTCTAATAACTTAAAAAATCGGAATTTCTAACGCCCCTTAAACCCCCGCCCCCGCAAACAATTGCTGCTAATTTGAAATTACAGACACTTCAATTTTATTTATTTGTATAGATATAGATTGGGATTATAATAACTATTGTTTAAATGTGACTAAAAATGTAAATAAAAAAAAAAAAAAAGGATTAAAACTAACGGTAAAACTTATCAATTTTTTGTTTCTTGCATTGCTTTTTGCTTATGAAGCCTTGATTTATTATTTTTAAAAGTGCATCCGAAACAGCCGATGCTCTACTTAACTGAACAGTGAAATAACTATAATAAAAAAAATTATGGCATGTGTCAGCGTATTATCATGTGTGCGTAACACTATTATGTCTCATGAAGGCCATCGGTCGCCAGTAACGAAAACAACGACTTCATTAGCTCAGCTTGGCGTTCAATTTGGCGTTCATCTTGGCATTCAGTTTCCCGTTCACCCGTATAGTTTCCGTTCCCGTAAGAATACGGGAATAAAATATAGCCTATGTTACTCCCCGTTAATGTAGCTTTCCATTAGTGAAAGAATTTTTAAAATCGCACCAGCCGTTTCCGAGATTAGCCGGAACAAACAGACAGACAGACAGGCAGACAAAAATTTTAAAAATTGGTTTTTTGTTATGTGAGTACCGTATATACTTTTAGTGCATTAAGTAAAAAGCTGCTAATTTGAAATTACAAAGAGACACTTCAATTTTATTTATTTGTATAGATGATATCTCCCATTGCAATGAAGGCAGGAAAATATTTAGGAAAACATATTCTGAGTACCGGTTCAAAGGTAATGTCAGATGTTGTGTCGGGAACATCTCTGAAAGATTCGACAAGGGTGAGATTGAAAGAAACGTCCAAAATATTAAAGATGACATTCTTCATAAGCTTCAAAGCGGTTCGGGTATAAAAAGAAAGAAATCGCGCAATAAGAATCATTTGCCGCGCGCCTAGCGAAGCCGAAAGAATTCCAAAGCAGCGGTAGATATAAGATGGATGAGAGAGCGTGCGCTTGTGTATCTAATGCTTATGATTTGTTTACCGTTAATCCTGTGCAATTGTCAACCGAAGAAAGTTCGTTTACCGAAATTTTTCCTGTTGCATCTCTGAGTGATAAAACACCGATTGAATTCTTTTTCTCAGGCGTGGGGGAAAGTTATTTAGACCTAGCTCATACACTTCTTCATTTACAAGTGAAAATTACGAAAAAAAATGGATCAAATATTGCAACTCCTGACGTAGTAGTTCCAGTCAATTATTTGTTGAATACATTATTTTCGGAATGTTCCATAACATTAAATGATAAGCAAGTGTCCTCACAAGCGAATTATGCATACAGATGCATGTTCGATGCCTTGCTGTCCCCAAAAGCTGTTCAAGAATCGCTATTAACGGCTGGTCTTTTCTTCAGAGATAGTCCAGGAAAGATTGACGCAACCGAGATTTTAAACGCAGGGGAGGGATTCAAAACTAGATATAACATTTGCAAAGATAGTAAACTAATGGACATGATAGGAGCTTTACATTTCGATCTAGGCAATCAAAGTAAATATCTGATCAATTCAGTGAATCTTCGAATTAAATTAGAAAGAAATAAAGATGCCTTTGCACTGATGTCAGCTTCGCAAGATTTCAAAATAGTTATACAACATGCTTCCTTATTTGTTAGGAAAGTAAAGGTCGCTCCTTCAATTTTAATAGCGCACGAGACCGCACTTTCTAGAGGCGCGATTAAGATGCCCCTTCGCAGAAAAGAGGTGAAATCCTTCGCGCTTTCTTCAAGAATGCAATATATTACTATTCCAAATGCATTTATTGGACAGGTACCAGCGCGACTAATCATGGGTATGGTATCTAATACTGCATATAATGGTGATTTTTCTAACAATCCATTCAATTTTAAGCATTATGATTTATCATATCTCTGTCTATTAGACGGAAATCGCATGATTCCTTCAAAACCCTATCAACCGAATTTCGATACCTCTAACAGTTATAGCAGATGTTATATGAGCCTTTTTACTGACTTAGGGCTATATCATAAAGATCAAGATATCAATATAGGTTATAGCGAATATAAGGACGGGTACACGTTGTTGGCAATAGATTTAACGCCAGATCTCAGTGCAGATGGAATGCATGATTCGGTCCTACGAAATTCGAATTTGGCTTTGGATATTCGCTTTAGTAAGGCACTACCCGAAACGGTTAATTTAATCGTTTATGCGGAGTATCGAAATGTCATAGAGATTGACAAAAACCCCAACGTTTTAACTGATTTTTAAAAATGAATTCTCAAAACCTATGTAATCTCGCCTGCAGCGATTCCATTCTTCGATCCAAATTTGGTGGCGTGTACGCTTCCGATGAATTGCCTAGGACACTTACAGGCTATTCATGTTTTATTGTAAATTTAGATTCTAGGGCGAAGCCTGGAAGCCATTGGGTTGCGTTAGCCTTTAGGAACAACACTTGTTTTTACTTTTGTAGTTTCGCTTCAGTTCCAAAGAAGGGTAAGATTTTAAACTTCATCAAACAGAATTCACAGAAACTGATGTGGAACAAATGTCGCTACCAAAGCGCTACGTCCTTTACATGCGGTTAATTTTGTCTTCATTTCCTATACAAATTTGTGAGAAAGCAGACTTTATCACCTCTAGATTCGAATAACATTGCATTCAACGAAAAGTTTATTCAAAGATTTGTAGCTAAAAATTTTCGCCTACAAAAGTGTTGTTTGTGACGCCACACTCAAACCAAATATGTCATACCTATGAATACCGACATAAACGTGCTTGAACACGTTTTCAACATTTTTCTCATCATCTTTTGCATTCTAATTACAACATGTATGGAGGGAGGAGGGGTCGCTGCTGATACAGAATGTATAAAAGGAGGCAACACAAGCTGCAGAACTCTCATTACTGCTTTTAGTAATTAACCAAAAAGCAATGACTCCCGAACCGAGATATGGTTTCATGTACCTAAAGCGTGCCAGCCCCTCTGACGCTTATGTGATCCATTGTTTCACCGATTCTCTGCACGACAATATGATCTCCTGTGTACAAGCTGCCACATCCTATTCCATGGACACAACGGATTCCGACTGTAAAATGAAAATAGCCTATTTTAAGATTTTGAACAATTCTGCTATTATGCGCGAGTTGCACAATCCTTCAGTCTACAGACAAGTATTTGATTGCACAGCATAATATGAAACTGAACATCATGACTCAAAGACAGTAACTAAATGTGCAAAATGAATATTCTGTAACAAAGTGAATATTATTTCTATGTATTGTATTTATACGCAAGAAAACTGATTGTTACACTCTACATAAAAATATTGTTCTGTAACGAATGCACTGCCTACGAATATTTGCACTGATAACTGTTATATATTGTAAGCATAAAAATGATTGTAACACTCTATGTAATAATATTGATATAACTCCTTGAATAAAAAATTATTTTCCAGCATAAACTGTGTTCGTTTACTTTCGAGTCGTGTCTTCATTATGCATGTTGCAATGCTGTTACGCGAGATTTCCTGCTAGATATGTTTTCTTTCATTTCTTCCTTGAAGATTTACGCAAGATTTCCTGCTAGATATGTTTTTCTTTCATTTCAACCTTGAAGATTAAACGCGCAGACCCCCCTCTGCTATTTTTTTCCTGTCTTACATAAGAGTTGTTTTTGAATAATCAGCTTTGTAAAAACAACTGCGTTTTTAAAAATTTGTCCTTCATTTCGAGTATAAAATGTCAATCTGGCTTTCAACCTTTGTCTAGTCTGTTCCTGAAGTTCCTAACGTGCTACATTTTTTTTGGATCAGCCCGCGTCTTCTTACCGCCTTCTTCTTGATTTCTGAAGTTCTTTTGGATAAATACGTTCCTTCTCTCCTCCATGGAAAATGGTGAGTGGAATTTGTATTTTTTCCTTTTCCGCTTAGATACATTTCGTTGAGAACTTTTTTCTGTATTGCTTCATTAGTCTTCGTTTTTAAAATTTTCTAGAAAGCTTTGATTCCTCTTGCGCCAAAAAAAAAAAGAAAATTTAACGTAGACTTATCAAAGGAGAGCGGCGGCCTGTCGAGTAAAATAGCAACTCCCTATTCGGTACATGTTGATCAAATCCCTGTTCTTCTAGAAGGGATAACACACATTCAGGAACATCTGAAATCTATGTAATAAATTTACGTTGGAGTAGGGAGATATCCAAACTTCTCCTGATTTGTGTATACATTAGAATTGTTCCCAAGTCGGCATAACTTTTAAAAAGTGTGTGCGTTTAAATTTTTTCTAACTTCCGGAAACACACACACACACAATGATCTTTTGCATTCTTTCAAAAAAACATACTTTGGAAACTGTTGTTCAAAATAAAGTGTCTGTTACTGCCTATTACGATAAAAAATTTGTTTGCGAAGATGGCATACATATATTGTCTTATGGTCACAAAGATATTTAATATTGTTTTCTGTATTGTAGAAAGGGTTGGTTTTAACTCAATTTGTGTATATGTTTCTACAAATTATCTCCCTACTCCTATGCTTTGCTTTGTGGCTGCTTTTTTTTTTTCATTGAATGTGTTTTTGTATATTTAACTTTTAATATGCTCTTCGTTTTTAAAATGTGTTTTTGTATATTCAACTTTTAAGGTAACAGAACACCTTCGAAGAAAAATTTTTGAATTAACCTGAATTTTGCCTGTTAATGCATATTTTATGACCTTAGGGGTCTTTAAAATCAGAAAAACACCCAAGTAAAGTCTTATTAGTGCACATTTTTTCTGTGAAAGGGGTATTTTATGAAAAAATAAGCAAAAATAAGACTTTACGCAAAACATGATAACTGAAAATAAAATAAATATATTGACATTTTGTAAATTGAATAATATAGCATACAACCTTATCTAGGGAATAGACACTTATTTTGGTAATATAACCATTAAGTGAGAAGCTATTGTGTTTCGAGCTTCTTAACGTTGAAATTTTCTTTAAAAGCTATTGCAATTTTCACTTTATTGCTGTATAAAAAAATGTCTACTCAACATAAAATCTTAAGAAAGGTCTATTCCATGTATTAGTATTTAAAAAACATATATATAAAATTTTTATTTCATCCAAGCATAACTTTTTGAGATAGTGTGTTTTGCGGTAAGAAAAAATGTAAAAAAACTCATTTTGAGAAAACGACAAAAATAACATTAAACTAATCTGATTACAAGAAAAACACTTACTTTCTTATTAAAATGCACCAGATTTATAATTCTCTCCATCTTTAACTTCTAAAACAATATTTTTTTTCTTTTTAAGGGCTCTTAAAATTTTCCTATGTTTCTTTGTTTTGGGGTCTGCGTTATGAATCGATTCACGGATTCTGCATTTATCTAAATGTTTATATACCCGTAAGGTAAACACCCCAGGATTTTCAATATCCATCTTATTAAAAACTTTGAGGCACCCATTTAATCCCTCATTGAAATGTATAACAGCATCATACGACCCAAATTTAATTGTTTTGAGCGAAACAAATACTTCTTTCGGAACTTTTTGCCAGACTATTCCGTTAAAACACTCATTTGCACTTTGCGTGCGTCCATGTAAGCACTTACTTAATATCTGTTTGTCGCATAGTTCTAAATATACTGGTTTAATTTTATTTAAAACATCATTTGATAAACCACCATATTTTGTGGTACATTTTGTTCCATTTGCCACCCCCCGCTGAAAATAACACCAGCTGTCTTTCCCTATTGGGCACTGACCATGCATCGGTTTCTTATCACTTGATGCACAGTGATATAACGCAGCAATTACATTTTGCTGCATGGCATTTAAGTTACCGGCATTACTGCGTACAGCAATTCCGTAGTAATTTTGAAGTCGGTCGATAAAACTATCAGTTAATTTGTCTTTACCAGACAGTCCTTTAGTTTTTGTTTTTAGCTTTCTTAGACGCGAGCCCACTCTCTTTTGTACATGGCCAATGCACTCAAACTTTGTCACACTATTCATTCCATAAGTGTCTTTCACACTCATGAAAGCTTTTGAATCACCATCCCCGTAATATTGCGTGTATTGAAGTCTGCGGTTTTTTTCTGAACGAAGAAATATTCGTGAAGCCCCCCACAATTTCCATTTTTGACGAAGATCCCGTGAAGTTACACTGACATATGTGGTCGGCTTTTGACGACTCATATTCAGAGTTTCTTGGCATAGTCTGAAGTCTCTTACATGTAGGACAGTAGGACGACATAACTTCTACGTCTAACACCTTACCAGTATCAACTGATATTGCAGCAACACAACCATTCATAGACGTATAGCCTCTACGCTGCCATGTGCCATCCACAGATATGCCACATTTTACAAAATCAGATGAAAAATTTTCTTTTATATCCACAATTTCAGTAGCAGCTTTTTTCATGGATTCCTCAGATACTTCCTGAACCACTTTTAAAAGCTTTGCTTCCTGATTTTTGAAAGCAGTTTTTGTCTCAGTCGAGGCAAATTTAATGTTGAGCATAATTTAAATGCACCAGCAAAACCCTTGCCTATCTGCCGCATACCATATACTAGCCTGGTATTTATGACTGGTGCATTTACAACTTTTTTTGATGAAGCAAATGCAAAGAAAAAGTCACAGCATTTACATTTTAGTGTAAAATGAGAGCATAATCCATACATGGAATCCTAAAAACCTCTACTTTTTCAGCAAAACATTTTGGGCAGCAAAGTTGAGAAAATGCATCCACAATAAGCTCAAGATCAATGATTCTGTTACCAAACAGAGGACCAGGCATTTCTTCTGCAGTTGACATACTCTCATTTCCCAATTTTGAAGAACTAGCAGTGCATTCAGGAACAGGTGTTGAATTGCTGTTATTTTCGGAAATTTTTGTGTATTTATTTCCAAAAAATTGTCTCTTACGCTTTCTAGCAATACTTTTAACCATTTTCAAGCAAAAATAAAACAGAATAGAATTATTTTTTAACTTTCTACGCTGTCGATTCTTTCAGTATGAAAATCAAACATATATGTAAACAAAGTCACTAAACAACAAATTTGATGCCAGATTTCCTACATAAAAAAGGAAAAATGTATTTCCAAATACATTTATATTTATTCTCAAATATTCTATTTTAATTTCTGACAAAATATTTGTATATTAATTTTCATATTTCATGTCATATACCATGAAAGAGAAACGTAAACAAACAATTTGGGCCACTTCCGGTTAGCAGAAAGGCATTTCCGGTCAGAGAAATTCATGATCAAGTAATATTAAAAAAGCTGTAACTTGGCTTCTAATTAAGCTAGAAAATTTTTTTTTACAGATTTAGAAAGATAAAAGATTGAATTTTAATATTTGATCAAAAACGAAAAATCGATATTTTGACCGAAAATTGAGTTTTAAAGGTGTTCTGTCACCTTAATATGCTCTCCGTTTTTAAAATGTGTTTTTGTATATTCAACTTTTAATATGCTCTTCGTTTTGAAAATGTGTTTTTGTATGTTCAACTTTTAATATTCTCTTCGTTTTTAAAATGTGTTTTTGTATATTCAACTTTTAATATGCTCTTAGTTTTTAAAATATGCTCTTAGTTTTTAAAATGTGTTTTTGTATATTCAAGTCAACTACCAATACAACTCAGTTTAATTTCTTGTGAAATCAAAGACATGAAAGACGTAAACACTAATCAGTCAGTTTCTGCTTTGTGTTTGCTTGCTTTTCTGTGCCTTACATTTTGAGAGGATTAGGACGAATCATATGCAAATCGTTTTTTGCGTCTGGTTCTGTGACAACCTCTGTTAACCACTTAACGGTTTTCTTTACTTAGAAATGTTTATTGTTCATTACCATCTAAATAAAGTCACAATGCAAATTTGTAAAAAAAAACCCAATTTTCATTAAAAATTCCTTTTGTCATTAATTTGAATTTGAGTTTCGTTTATGGTGCAAGAGCCTGAATTCGACCATGCTGTAATAAAATCAATCGAAAAACAAAAGTACAAGTAAGAATGTACTAATTTTGGATATCAAATGACAGAATAAAAACTGTTAAGTGGTTATATAAAAAAAACGAAGATCAGATCCGCATGCCTCATGGCGGCCTTGGAAATGCGGACAAAGCTTTACTAATTTTCTTTCGACTAACTCGTCACGTTTCCCCTCTCTGCTTTGCAGAGTAAACCCGTTTTCACTGCAGTGATTTCATTCTTTAAGACGTGCAGTGGTGGTGTTTTGGTGAGAATTGTTTCCCCTCCAACTGTTTTTGTCGCGATTTGATCATGCGGTGTTTTAATGGAAACTGTTTTCATATCGTGCGGTGTTTTACTAGAAATTGTTTTAATGGACACTGTTCCAACTGTTTAACTCAACAATTTAATCATGGGGTGCTTTAATGGAAACCGTTTTCATATCGTGCGGTGTTTTACTGGAAATTGTTTTAATGGACACTGTTCCAACTGTTTTTGCCGGCGATTTGATCATGCAGTGTTTTAATGGACACTGTTTTCATATCGTGTGGTGTTTTACTGGAAATTGTTTTAATGGACACTGTTCCAACTGTTTTTGCAGGCGATTTGATCGTGCAGTGTTTTAATGGAAACTGTTTTCATATCGTGCGGTGTTTTACTGGAAATTGTTTTAATGGACACTGTTCCAACTGTTTTTGCCGGCGATTTGATCATGCAGTTTTTTAATGGACACTGTTTTCATATCGTGTGGTGTTTTACTGGAAATTATCTTAATGGACACTGTTCGAACTGTTTTTTGCAGGCGATTTGATCGTGCAGTGTTTTAATGGAAACTGTTTTTCATATCGTGCGGTGTTTTACTGGAAATTGTTTTAATGGAAACTGTTTCCAAATCGTGCGGTGCTTTAATGGAAACTGTTTCAAAATCGTGCAAACATATACTACTTAGGCTCTGAAGCATCAGGAGAAAACTGTCATATGTTGCCACTAATTTTAGCAGGAGGCAGGTTAATTTCACGTCCGAAGATGGACAACTCTTGGTAAACTTTCTACAAGATAAATTAGAACTACAAATGAATAATAACCGAATTGAGCCTACCAAAAGACATGGAACAACAATCGATGCAGTGTTCTCTATGTATCTTTCTAATTTTCATTCGAAAACATATGTATCTTATTTCTAATACCATAAGCCTATTGTCTCGGTCTCACAATCAACCACAGCAATTACTGATGTATCCGATAATGAAAAAAATGAATAAAAATAAAAAATCTATTCAACAATATTAATTTATCGATGAAAATCCATACTAAATTTAAATATTTGTAGAAAATTAATATATGTATATGAATATACATGCATATATTATACATATATATGTACATACATATAGATGGAGCTAAAGAAGTTTTACTTCAGTCGTGTGGTCTAAAGCACACTCGTTTTTTTAAACTATTAGACGCTCACTCTTGAAATTTGGTAAGCAGATTCCTCTCATAGGTTAGAGATACGCTACTAAATGGGTTTCGTGAAAATCGACCCCCAAATGGCGTTGCGGGGCTTAACGAGAGTTAGAGATAATTATTTCCATTTTTAAACTACTGGAAGTACAGTCTTGAAATATGATAAGCAGAATCCTTTCATGGAGTAGAGATCCGCTGTATAATGTGCTCTGTGAAAATCGACCCCAGGTGGCGTTGTGGGGCTCAAGGGACGTTATAGATAATTTTTTTCCATTTTTAATTTATTAGACTCCAGTCTTGGAATTTGGTAAGCAGATTCCTTTTATAGAGTAGAGATTCGCTACAAAATGGCATTTGTGCAAACAGACCCCCAAGTGGCCTTGCGGGGGCTCAAGGGACCACATAATTATTTATTCCCATTTTTAAACTATGAGACGTACACTATGCAGGCTCCTTTCAAAGAGTAGAGAATCCCTACAAAATGGGTTTCGCGAAAATCAATCAAGGGGATTGAGGGGCGTAATAGATAAATATTTCTGTTTTTAAACTATTAAATCTACCTGCTTGAAAATTGATAGGTATGTTCCTTTTATGGAACAGAGTTCTTTTAACAAAGATTAAAACGAAAATCGACCCCTAAGCAGTTGTTGCGAGGGGGTCAAGGTGAGTTATAGAAAAAAAATTCATGTTTTCCAATTATTAGACCCACATACTTGAAATTGGTTTAACATGTTTCTTTTGTTGAATAGGGATCTACTAAGAATGTATTTTACGGAGATCAATTCCTGGGGGAGCAGGTGATTACTGGGGCCGTATTGACAAAAAATTCCTTTTTCCGAACTACAAGGACTATAATAATGGAATTTGGTTCGCATTTTCCTTTTGTTAAATTGAAATCCGCTAAGAACGGTTATACGGGAGAACGACTCTCAACGGAATTACGGAGGGTACTGATAGAAAAACTTCGTTTTTACTCTATTAGATTTAGGCTTGAAATTTGGCTTCCATGTTTATTTTACGGAGTAGAGATCCACCACAAAAATTGGTTTTGCGGAAATCCACTTGAATGTAGGGTTACGAAAGTGCAAACATCATTCTATACTTCGATTTTAGAGATTTTTAGAACATACAAATTAGAAGTCCAGTCATTTTTTATATCAAGAGTCGAGAGTTACAGGTATAATTATATTTTTCAATACAATCGTATTCTTATCGCTAGGGCTTAGATATCAATAATTTATATTTATATACTAGCTGACCCGGCCACGCGTTGCTGTGACTTTGTTTTAATACATTAATCAATATTATTTTAAGCTATTCAATGCATTCAAATCAATCTTTTACAATTTCAAGGGCTGAAATAAAGTATTAAACAACATAACGATTTTAATTTTGCATTTTATTCTTCTCCTATTTCAGTATAGTATAATGCATGAATTACTGACGAAATCGTTAAGTAACAAAACATGAAGATTTAATTAATTAAAGGTGGTGAATAACGTTGATTTTTCCCAATTTTTAAAATTACTTTTATCATTTTAAAGTACAACAATCAATAATTTTATATTGTTACGAATTTTGTATAAAATAATGTAAATAATTTGTATTTGGATGTGCAATGCCTTTATATTACTCTATGCTATATTTATTTCATGATAAATTGTAATATTCACAAGCAACGCCATCCCTTACGTTATAATGGTGATTCAATGGGAACTTGGCGAAATATTGGCGATAGAGCCAAGTTGGCATCATTTTTGGCGAGTTCGGGACCCTCTGGATTCTTCTAGAAATTAGTAGAGAAATCCACTAATTTCACGATCTGTGGCGCGCGCGCATCTTTCCAGAATTTTCGGCCTCTGCTATAAATAGAGAGAGACTCGCCGCAACGGGCAGTCTTATGCACTCTGGATCAATAGATTTGCACTAATTTTCTGTTTTGTGTACTTATTTCTTTTTTTTCAGCCTTTTTTCTCCATTTATTGGCGTTTTTTAGCTCCTGCCCGGCAACCTCGCTCGTCCGCTACTTTGGCTCGAATGAGCCTTTCTACCTCAGTCGGTCTTAGCCACGTCTCCGGCCTCCCTGATTGGTTCGCCCACGGCCGCTCGTCCATCCCCCTTTTTGGGGCTTGTTCACATCGCATCTCTGTCATTTTAAAATCTCATTTCTATTGAGTAAAAGCGATCACTCGCTGTCGCTCGTGATTTATCTTATTTTAGTTAGTTAACGGGCAGTCTGATTTTAACCAGCGAGTAGTGAGCACTGTTTTGATTAGCGATTAGAAGATTTGCCTTGAATTTGATAAGCTGGCTGTGGTTGTGAATAGTCATTTACATACGTGAATTTTAGACACTGCTTATTGTGTCTGAGTGCTGTTAAAGGTGTGAAATCCTTCTGTTAATTATTCTGCGAATTTTTGCTGTTGAATCCTGTATTTTCAAGGATTGTTTTACGCCAATAAATACTCATCGCTCTTAAGGAATTGCCTTGTTATTTACGACTGATTTTGCATAAAATCCTCGAACCCCGATCTACGTAACAATTTGGTGTCAGGAGTGGGGTTTTATGCCAATAACAAGAGCGATGGATGAGCAACTGAATTCTCTGTTGGAAGGTATTAATGCCTTGAAAATAGGCCAAGGAGAGCTGAGAAATACTTTAGAAAAGAAAATAGCAGCAGTTGAAGAGAAAATGGAATTAAAAAGGATTAAAGAGCAAGTTGAAGAAAGAATTGAAGAAGTGGCTGGAAATTTTAGCCAGCGAGTAGAAGATCTTGAAAAGAAGCTTCTAGCTTGCGAGAATATGACGAACGGGGAAAAGTTTTTTGCCTGCCTCACCAGTATCAGTGAAAACTGTCCACCTATGACGGAAAGACCAACTGGGAGGTATACAAGATTCAATTTTCGGTTATATCTGAAGCCAATGGATGGACAGAACGGGTGAAAGCATGTCAGTTAGCGGCATCCCTTAGAGGAGAAGCCACTGAAGTACTGCTGACTCTTCCCGACACAGAGCTGTTAAATTTGAAGCTCGCTCTATAATGCTCTAGATCTTCGGTTCGGTCAGAAATACCCCAAAGAGACTACGCTCGCCTGCAGTTGAAAACAAGAATTCAGAAAACCGGTGAAAGTTTGCAAGAGTATGCCTTCGAAATAAAAAGGCTCGCCAACTTAGCTTTCTCAGCAAATGTGCGAGAAATGATTTCCCTCGAGTATTTCCTGGACGGACTGAAAGATGAAGAAATGCAGAAGGATGTAAGATTAGCAGATGTTCAAGATCTAAAATCTGCCCTTTATATGCCCTGAAATTTGAAGCCGCCATTCAAGCGAGTCGCAGAGACCGCCATTCATTCAGTGCTAGAGTGCCTGCAGTTAGCTAGAGTGACTGCGGATGAGCCCTCTGAATCTCCATGGATAAATGACATTGAAAAACTGAGAGAAGAAATGCAAACTTTAATGACTCAACGTCGGAACCAGAGAAAACTCAACTTCAAGTGTTGGGGATGCGTGGGAACGGGACATCTTAGAAATAACTGCCCCCGAGCAAGAAAGGAAGAGAGCCCCGTCTCTTCTTCGAATCAGGAAAACTAGGATATGGCTATCTCGCGGGGCGGAGGTCGCCAGATAATGAAAAGCCCCATCACAAGATTCTCCAGATTACTGCAGTGAATGGCGGTGACAATGGACTTTACGTGATTGGACAAATTAATGATATCTCGTGCCGTATGGTTGTCGATACTGGAGCCAATGTGTCAATAATCAGGAAAGATTTGGCTTGAAACTCCAAAGTTAAAAATTATCTGGACGCTGCCCTGCGTTTCCTTGCAAACAGTGACTGGTGACAAGATTTGGTGTACATGGGAAAGCTAAACATCACTTTAAGGTTTGGAAATATCGACTATCGCCATACGGCATATGTAGCAGATATTACAGATCCCTGTATCCTGGGACTGAATTTCTGAAGAGCAATAACTTCAAACTGGACTTTGAAAATAGCAATATGCATTCAAAATTCGAAGACATCATTCTTTTTGGCTTACAAACTCAATTTTGAATCCAACCAGAAAATTATAGCAATATCCAAAATCATTATCACCAAGAACTGAATGCATAATACCCGGTTTAGTAGCAGAAAATAGGAAATTCCGATTCGGCCTAATTGATTATCCTGACCCAGATAGTTCAAAAGCAGGAGTACTGATAGCTTCGTCGGTAGTAGACCTGTCGAAGTCAGTCATCCCAGTAAGAGTGGCTAACATCAGTGATAAAACCAGAACTATCCAGGAAGGAGAGGTAATAGCAGCTTGTGCTCCTTCCTGTCACATGTGTAGACCGAAAGTGCAATAGCCAAAACCTTCCTTCAGAAGATCTAGTCAGGATTTACTATGAAACACAGATTTAGAGGAGAAACAGATGTGCGGCAGGAGAGCTGGTTGCAGATTTCCAAAGCCTGTTTTCAAGAACATCTGGAAGAACTAGACTAACTCAGCACTGAATTGAAGATAATGATGTCATTGAGCCGTCATCAAGTCCCTGGGCATCTCCCATTGTCTTGGTCAAGAAGAAAGATGGCTCTACCAGATTTTGTGTGGACTATCATCGGCTGAATGACGTGACCAAGAAGGACAGCTACCCTCTTCCAAGAATAGATGACACGCTTGATACACTCGCTGGCAATACCTGGTTCTCTACCCTAGATCTCAAGAGTGGGTATTGGCAGGTAGAAATCCACCCTGACGATAAAGAAAAGACTGCCTTCACCACGGGACAAGGACTCTGGCAATTTAAGGTTATGCTCTTCGGCTTGTGTAATGCACCTACAACGTTTCGAGCGCCTTATGGAAACAGTCCTCGGAGGACTTTCGTACGAGGCCTGCCTGGTTTATCTTGATGACATCATAATCGTGGGCGTTCCTTCGAAGAACATCTTAACAATATCAGGCGTGTGCTACAAAAGCTGGAGGAAGCTATCCTCAAGTTAAGTCCAACCAAGTGTCACTTATTCCGGTGGGAAGTCAGCTATCTCGGGCCATATTATTTTTGGCAGAAGGTGTTCGGACAGACCCGGATAAGATCTCGGCTGTGAAAAAACTGGAAAAGCCCGACAGATGTTCACCAGCTCCGGAGTTTCTTGGGCTTGTACATTTATTACCGGAATTCGTGAAAGATTTCTCAACAATCGCCAGACCACTCCATAAGCTGACCAAAGCAAACAGAAATTCATCTGGATGGACGAGTGTAACAACGCCTTAACAAGCTCAAGGACGCACTAACATCTGCTCCAATCCTGGCATATCCTGAAGCTGGGAAACAATTTATTCTGGATACAGATGCAAGTCATAAGAGCATCGGGGCTGTGTTGTCCCAAGAAATAGATGGCCAGGAGCGTGTCATCGCCTACTTTAGCAAGTGTCTGTCCAGACCAGAAAGAAACTACTGTGTGACCAGGAAGGAACTGCTTGCTATCGTAAAAGCCGTGGAGCACTTCCATCCTTACCTCTACGGTCGACGGTTCCTACTTCGAACAGATCATGCATCATTGACCTGGCTACTGAATTTTAAAAATCCAGAAGGCCAAGTAGCCAGGTGGATACAAAGGCTACAGGAGTATGATGTAGAAATTCGCCATAGAAAAGGATCAGCACACGGAAATGCAGACGCCCTTTTGAGAAGACCCTGTCCTGAGAGCTGTAAATACTGCTCGAGAGTCGAAGAGAAGTTTGCGTAATAGATCCAGTTATCCACCAAGTTACAACGCCATCAACATCGGAATTGGACCCGTGGTGTGACGAGAGCGTCCAAAAAGATCAGCTGGCTGATCCTGAAATTAAACCAGTAATAGAATTCAAAGAGTCATCTGATGAAAAGCCCAGTTGGCAAGACATCGCCTCTTTCCATCCTACAACGAAGCATTACTGGGCTCTTTGGGACTCTCTGCACCTGAGAAATGTTGTTTTATATCAAAAAATGGGAGTCCGACGATGAAAAAGCATTCAGGTGGCAATTAATACTCCAAAGACAAGAATATCGGCAGTCCTAAACGAACTCCATGGCAGTCCAACTGGTGGTCATTTTGGTGTTATGAAGACCTTACAAAAAGTTCGAGAGCGCTTCTACTAGAACAATGTGCGGAGTGATGTTGAGAAGTGGTGTCGCACATGTGATCCCTGTGCTGCACGTAAAGGTTCGAAACAAAGGAACCGGAGGATTTCTCTAGCTGTATAATGTGGGAGCGCCTTTTTGAACGAATAGCTTTCGACATCTTAGGCCCACTTCCGAGATCATCTGATGGCAAACAACAACATCCTGGTTGTCATGGACTACTTCACTAAGTGGCCTGAAGCCTATCCTATATCCGACCAAGAGGCCCCGACTGTTGCAGAGGTTCTAGTTCAACACTGGATCTCAAGATACGGAGTTCCTCTACAACTGCACTCCGATCAGGGAAGAAACTTTGATTCTGCAGTTTGTAAGAGACTTGCGAGATACTCAGCATTGACAAAACTCGGACAACAGCTTTAAATCCTCAGTCTGATGGCATGGTAGAGAGGTTCAATCGGACCGTCCTGAGTAGCCTCTCTCTCCTGGTATCCAGTAATCAAACAGGACTGGGACGAGAAACTGCCTCTTTTCTTGCTTGCCTACCGAAGTGTCGCCCACGAGACCACTGGCTATTCCCCATCCCAGATGTTCTTTGGACGTGATCTTCGTTTGCCTGCAGATCTCTTGTTCAGCCGGTCACCAGATGCTCCTTTGGCGCCTGAGGAGTATGTCGAGAAACTCCAGGCACGGATGGAGGAAATGCATCATTTGGCTAGGGAAAGAATCGGCATAGCTTCGGAGAAGATGAAGACACGATACGACGCAAGAGCAACCGGACACGACTTCCACGAAGGCAACAAAGTGTGGTTATGGAATCCAAAACGTCGCAAAGGACTCTATCTGAAGCTGCAGATCAACTGGGAAGTTCTTTACACAGTCTTAAAAAGACTGAATGACGTTGTGGTTCGGATACAGAAATCACCACACACGAAACCGAAGGTAATACATAATAGGCTAGCCCCTTACCTTGGCCAAGGAGAATAAGGTCCCTAAATTCAGACCATGGTCACTAATTATTTTGTAAATAATGTGATTTATTTAACTTTTCTAATTTCTTAGTTTTATTTTAGTGTTGTCATTTATGTTTGTATTTTGAATTTATTTGCTTTTTGCTGTTGAGTATTTGTTACTTTATATTCGATTATTATGTGAATAGGTTATGTCTGTAAATAGATGCCTCTTACTCAGGGATTGTACTGCCCGGGATGTGCAGTCTTTGAGGAGGGGGCAATGTTACGACTTTTGTATAAAATAATGTAAATAATTTGTATTTGGATGTGCAATGCCTTTATATTACTCTATGCTATATTTATTTCATGATAAAATTGTAATATTCACAAGCAACACCGTCCCTTACGTTATAATGGCGATGATTCAATGGGAACTTGGTGAAATATTGGCGATAGAAGCCAAGTTGGCATCATTTTTGGCGACCAATTTTGGTGACATTGGCGACCATGTTGTCGAGTTCGGAACCCTCTGGATTCTTCTAGAAATTAGTAGAGAAATCCACTAACTTCACGATCTGTGGCGCGAGCGCATCTTTCCAGAATTTTCGGCCTCTGCTATAAATAGGGCGATACTCGTCTCAGCAGTCAGTCTGATTTCAACCAGCGAGTAGTAAGCATTGTTTTGATTAGCGATTAGTAGACTTGCCTTAAACTTAATCAGCTCGGCTGTGCTTGTGAATAATCATTTACAAACGTGTATTTTAGACGCTGTTTATTGTGTCGTGAGTGCTGTTGAAGGTGTGAAATCCTTCTGTTATTTATTCTGTGAACTTTGCTGTTGAATCCTGTATTTGTAAGGATTGATTTACGCCAATAAATGCACATCGCTTGCAAAGAACTGTCTTGTTCCTTACGACTGCTTTGCATAAAATCTTCGAACCCCGATCTACGTAACAATACTAATTATTCACTTATTAGTTCTAATTTTAAATTTGTCCAAGGTAAACAAAAAAAGTTCTTGCCGTTTGCGTGTTTTCATTGAAAGAAGTAATAAGTATGCAAATTCGTGTATGACGCAATTCAGAAACTGTCAGTCGAGAGTAAGAATATCGGTTGTTATAAACGCAGGTCCACTGCTCACATTCATCAATCGGAACTTGTGTCAGTAGCAAAGTGAAATGGATGTATCGAAGGAGCTCGTTCGGGGTTGTTTTACTTTCTGACTTCAAAGTTGGCTTATCAGCCATTGCATCAAGTCGCCGAATATGTTGAGCGTTTGGGGATAGTGCTGTCAATGAACGTATGGCAAGGCATTGGTTTCAAAAATTCAGGTTTGGAGATTTGTCCCTCTTTGATAAAACTCGAACAGGACGACCACAGGCCTTGGATGACGAAGCCCTGTAGGCGGTCATTGAGGAGGACAGTAGTCAAATGTTTGATGAACTTGCCAGACAATTCAACACTTTCATTGAAACGGTTAGACTTCATCTGCACCGCTTAGGTAAGATGTACAGGCTGAGCAAGTGGGTTCCACACATGCTGTTGGAAGTCCATAAGCAACAACGGGTGGCAGCCTGTTTATCGTTGCTTTCTCACACCATAGCGCATCCATATTCAATCCTGTGCTGACCAGTGACGAGAAGTGGGTCCTGTATGACACACCCAAGCGTTCGAAACATTGGTTGTCACCCCAGGATACTGTCCTGCACAGCGCAAGACCACCCATGCAAGATTATGCTTTGTGTCTGGTGGACTTGTTGTCAAGTGGGTTCACTATGAGTTGCTACCAACAGGCCAAACGGTCTCTGCGGACCTGTATTCGCAGCAATTGGAACGTGTACAACAGGCATTGCATCTGAAGGAGCCTGCATTGGTTAATCGAAAGGGTGTACTGTTATTGCATGATAACGCCAGGCCGCTTGTCGTGCGGGTGGCCAGGAATACGATACAGCAACTTGGTTAGGAGACTTTGTGCCATCCTCCTGTACTATAAATAAGACAATGAGAGTTGAATGGATGGAATTAAGTTTTTAATAACTTAGAAGTGAGGTTACATGATTGCTGTTTACAGACTGTCTCCTTCAGGCGTTGCCAATACAGAAAACAAAATTAAGTGATGCCAGACTACATAAGAATAATATGACATTTTTTTACCCCCCTTTAATTTTAATCTGGATATTTCAGTCTCTGACGTAGTCCATCAAGTATGCAGGAGGTTGCCTATGGCGAGCTGTACGCAATGCTGTGTTCTTGTTCAGTTCAGTCGAATCTTCTAAAGTGGTATCTGAATCTGAGTTTATTGGCTGTAGATCTGGAAGAACTTGAACATTTTTTCTGTACCCTTGTTGCCTTCAGAGCTGGTAGTTTCTCCTCTTGGAGCTAAGTGTCTATAGAAACAATTGTTTCCCTTCCATCGCCAAGTTTTACATGTACATAGTCAGGGTTAGCTTCAATTAATTCCACTTCCTGGACAATTGGCTCATATTTGTTAGCATGCACCTGATTTTTCATTAGAACTGGACCAGGCTTTGTAAGCCAAGTAGGTATGGAACAGCCGTTATGGGATCTTCGAGGGTGAGAAAACATTCGTTCATGATGAGTGGCATTTGTTGCTGTACATAATAAAGAGCGAATTGAATGCAGAGCTGTTTGAATAACACCTTCCCATTGTTCAGTTTTCATATTATTGGATCTTAAAGCAAGTTGCATAGTTTTCCAGATTATTCCATTATAACGTTCAACCTGTCCATTTCCTGCTGGATTATAGGGAGTAGTATGACTTGTAGCAATTCCTTGAGATGTTAAAAATGATTTTAATTCATTAGACATGAAAGATGATCCTCTGTCAGAATGAATAAATGATGGCATTCCAAAAATAGAAAAAAGGTTCTTCAAATGCAATATTACGGTTTTCGCAGAAATGTCACTACAAGGGATCGCAAACGGAAATCTAGAGAATTCATCAACTATTGTTAAAATATAGTGATTTCTTGAAACACTAGGTAAAGGCCCTTTAAAGTCAAGATTCAACCTTTCAAATGGAGAAGTAGCTTTCACAAGAGTTCCAACATGTTTAACAAATCTTGGCTTTATTTCGTTGCATATTATACGGGAGTTGGTGACTTTCCTTATATCCTCTAAAGAAAAAGGGAGATTTTTGCAACGAACCCAATGATGCATTCATGTCACTCCAGGATGACAAAGAGAGTTGTGAAGATTGTTTTAAGTCGACTCTGGGAGTTAGAGCTCCAGTTATATGGATAATGTATCAGCAATCACGTTTTGCTTTCCAGGACGATAAATAATATCAAATTTAAAACTAGCAAGTTCAAGTCTCCTACGGATTAACTTTTCATTTTTAATTTTACTACCATATCGCTGATTGAATACAAATGCGACTGCTTGTTGATCAGTGAACACTTCAAAATGCTTTCCCATCAAGAAGTGTCTCCAATGACGAAGGGATTCCACAATGGCATATGCTTCTTTTTCTGGAGATGAATGTCTCAATTCAGATGTATTTAAGGTTCTTGAGAAAAAGGCAACAGGACGTCCAGCTTGACTCAAGGTAGCTCCAATTGCAAAATCGGATGAATCAGTTTCCACTCGAAATGGTATGCCATCTTC
>BMAO01030398.1:0-103442 GCA_019973975.1 Trichonephila clavata
TATCACACGGGGCTCACAGAAGTAAATATTAATCACACATTGCAAAGGAAAGAAAAAAAAATTGAGATTATGAAGGATTACAAATTTTTACAACAAATTCACAGAACTTTTTAAAAGCACTTTTGGTGGAAAAAAGTTGGTGAAAGTTCGGAAGCCAATGTATATTAAGTACCTTGAAAGCCAGAGTCTTATGATCTTTCTGTCTCTGTCATACTTGGAACACAGAATTAGAACATGCGTGATCTACATTTTCTTCGCTTCCAATATTACAATCACAAGAAGATGACGAAACTAAATTAAATTTGTAGCAAGCAGCTTTCAAAGTTATCATGACCAGTGAGAAACTGGGTTATTTTGTAATTATAAGTATAAAAATGATGGCATGACAGTCTCTTATTAATGGTTGGAAAAAATTTCTTTGTTAAGCTCCCTTTATTTGAAATGAGATATTCTTAGTTCCAAGACTTCAGTATTCTTTCTTTTATAATCTTCTTGTAAAATGATTTAAGAATATTAACGGCAATGTCAATTTTGCGGTTGGTTGCAGCCTTTGCAAGCCAATCGGCACGCTCATTTTCAAAAATGTGTCCGCGAATAAATGCAAAATCTATTGAGATGTCTTTATCTTTTAGGCTTTTAAGTTGCTTTTGGATCTCGATGATTATGCTATTAGATGAAGAAATACACTTAAAAGAATTCAAGTTGGAAAGAGGGTCGGTACGGATGAGATAGTGTAAGATGACACTATTTTGTTCAGTGTTCCATGAAGTTTAAATATAAAAGTTCAGCTACAAAAACTGTGCACTCATCACGAATTCTAAATTGAAACTGCTTGAATTCAACACCAATCCCTAACACAACAAAAGCAAAACCAACTCTGTCATCAATATAGCAAATAACAGATAAATACGTTTAATCAAAGAACAATAAATGTAAGTTGTATGAAAAAAATATTTTTTCCCCTCCCTCCCTCAAAAAAAAAATAAATTAAGAATCGTACACAATTTTGCTATCTCAAAATAAGTCTTCTAAGAATATCTATCATTCCCGATTTTTCTGATGATTTAATACATTATATGGAGAAAAACATAAACAATTATGTATTTATTTTAGTTAAAATCGTATTCTTATTTTGCAAGAAAAAAATTCAGTCAAAATAAGAATGCAAATTCAATCGCTAGAAAAAATTCTAAAATTTTCCGGGAAGTTTAAATTAATTAAAATTTTACCGTGATAATCCCATTGCAAACGACTTAACTAGGAAATAATGTCAGTATTTATTAACTTTAATGCTTAGTTATTCGTTTTGGAAAAATTTATACTATTTCACTAAATTCTTTATTAAAAAAATGAAATTAATTCTTATATTTCTCATTCAGTTTTCATCAAATTTCATTTTTGTTTTCAAATGGAAAGATTTTCAAATAATTTGCTTAAGTATCAATTTTTTAAAGAAAAATTACCAGTTGTATCAATCATTTTAAATTTTACCTTTTAAACTTTTTACGATAAAAAAAATAATGGTTTTACTTTTTTTTATAAACGAATACTATCAGTTTTAAGATTAACTCAATCATTTAATTATGTAATAAATTTGAACATTTTTAATTATAATGATGTTCTCTAATTTCTAATTATAATAATTATTATAATGCTGTTATACTAATGCCTTGTGGTCACAAATACCCAAAAGAGTTTTTGTTCAACTTCAAACATTACACATTAATCTATTGTTACTTTAACGAAAGAAACATCAAAATACTCGATTTTGTTAAAATTTTGGTATTAAATGGATTTTATCCTTCAAGTGTCATGCTTGCTGAATCAGGGAAACTTAGTATTAAAAGAAATAAGGAGGATATGGGCAAAAGGAAACCAAAAAGGGAAAAAAGGGGGGATGTGCAATCTTGAAGCTCTGGTATATGGTTCTCGGTTTCAGCTATGGTGTCTGGTATGTTTTAGTTTAAGGTAAGTTTTTTACTAAAGAGGGGAAAAAACCACTGTTCTCTTCTCAAAAAAGTGTACTTATTTAAACAAAAGAAATATTTTTTCTTAGAACTCACTCATTTAATCAATGAGAAACTTAGCACACTTATTAAATACATGCAAATACACATTTTAACCAAGACATTTGTTGTTTTATTGTTTAAAAAAATATTAAGTTAAAATGAATTTTTAAAAAAAAAAAATCCTGTGTTTTTCAGAGTATAATAAGACAGCCAAAAATGTTCATTTTAAAAAAAATTGTGATAATTTTAGAATTAAAACCCTATTTAATTTTAAAAAAAGAGTTTACAAAATATCCATAAAAAGTTTTTGGAATATGAACTTTTAGTACGTTTTGTAAACATTTTCCTAAAAGCTGACTTATTATGTACGGAATTACTATGCAGACACCTACTTTCTCAATGGTATGCATTAGTGTGGTACTTCAATAAAGTGAATTACTTTCAATGATAAAAAAGCAAAACTCCAAAAACGTTTGGATAAACTCATCTTATCAGATAAGTGTTCTTGGTTAGAATCCAACTGTTTTACATTTAGTGAAGACGACTTTATAATAAACACATCATCACTACATTTAATATATATGAAATATCTGAAATGAAATTTTTTTGATTTTACTGGTTATATTTGTAAAGAATACAATGCTTAGAGGAATATAAATTAGATGTAAAACGCTTCAGTTATAAAATGTGAATGAGGTATAAAAGACTTTTAAAAACAATGTCGTCACTGGAGAGCAATTATGATGATACACAGCTTCTTTACACACATTTTGATAACTGAATGATGATTACCAATATGTTTCCATAAAATTTGTTACCTATAACTTTTGGCAGAGGAACTGCGATCTGGAGATTTATTTAATAACTATCGTAGTGTAAGTACTGATGAGCATAAACTATTTTTCTTTTGTGGCAAGTGATATCTGCTCTCAAAATATTATTTAGCACTATATCTATCATTGGTGGAAAACATAACAAATTACTACAATTTTTGAAAAATTTAAATTATTTTCATTATAAATGAAGACAATTCTTTGATTTTTTCCCCTCTCACTTAAAGTCACAGACCCGCTGGAATGCCTTCAAAGATTCTCGAAGGATCTGTGGACTCCGAGTTAAGAACTTTACACCAAGGCATCATTAACACAGCAACAAAACTGATTATACTACTAAATATAGTTTGCGTCAAAGGTTTTCATATTCAGCAAAACATGGAAATCTTCGTAGATTTTTGATAACGTTTCGTCCCCTTGTGTTTGATTTTATGTACTAATTCATTCAATTAGCTAATAAACTAACATTCATTGGGGTTTCAAATATCTTCTTTATTTGTATTATTATTTTAACGTTTTCCATTCGATAACTATTCTAGAAGGCCTCAGTAAATATTCGTTGGACTAAAAACGCGGTATTCGCTTTTCTATGTCTACATTCGATAGCTAACTTCCCAGCCGTGTGGTAATTGCTTTTTAATCGCTACTTAGTTCATAAGCAAGCCGACAGATGGCACAAGTGCGGACCATCGCCAATGCCTTTGTAAAGGTGAGTGAGAAGTTGTCGGACGACCTCATCAAATTCTCGGCCCGTGAAGCGTACAGTAGCTGGCAAGGTCATGACCCAAAGTGACCCGCGGTGGCTTCGCTTTTTGATCTACTGCCGAAACACTTTCCTTGTTTTATTTTTTCTTCTCTTTTTTTCTTCTTTCCTGCTCTTCTTGCTGGGTGCCACTTTTCTTGTCTGGTTTTGTGGCAGAGAAAGTAAAAAATAAAGAAGTGCTAACAAAAACAAAGATCTTGTGTTTCTGAGAATTAATGAGGGGGTTGGGTCCCTGTCTTCGGAGTCGTGATCCGGGTTCGGTGTTAAAATTGAAGAAATATAAATGGATGTTTTGTTATTAGCAATGTTTTATGGCGAGGTGATTCGAATTTTAGCGACTGAGAATAGGTTAAAGGTAAAAGTGCGTGAAATATAAAAAAAATAATGCATTTATAATCAATTAATATTTTTTTGTGTGTGTTTTTATTTTCTCATTTAAACTGCACGATTATAATAACAGCTATTCTGTTCAAATAATTATGAATTTTTCACATAATTTTAAAAAAATAATCTCAAAGAAGGAAAATTACAATAATCTATTTGGTTAGTGAATATTAACGTCCCACTGTTCAGCTACACGAGGGCTTTTGGGGACGGTCCGCGTAATTTTGAACCATGGTCAAGTGACGCGGACGGCACCTGAGCTGGCACCCCCTCTCCTAACTACCACACCACACCAACGGGAGGACGTTTGAGCTCTCGACAGATTTTACGTGCATCGCGCCCCTACACGGCGGGTCTTCAGTGGTACTGGGATCGAACTCATGACATGCCAGACACAATCCGATGCCTAGACCACTCGGCTACCGCGGCCACAATTTGGTAGGGAATAGACTTACAAATGAAAATCAAAATAAGGAAGGAAAAAAATAATAAATGTTGAAAGTAATAGACTTCTCTGTTAATAGGTTTATTTATGTTATCATTAAGACATGGTGAACATTATTTATATTTCCAAAATATTAAACTTTCTTCTTCTTCTTTTGGTATTAACTTGAAAAGTGACTTTTTTGTTGTCGTCAAAGGAGTGTTGTACCAAATATTGGCTTAATTTCTTATGAGCTATCAAATAAGCACTATTCAAGTGACTAGAATTCAATCCAGAAACTATTTTTTCTTTCTTTTTAAACATTTTGTAACTTTGAATGCGGCGAAAAATTTTTTGTTTGCATTATGAATTGTTTATTTAAATTAAATTTCGATCAAAAATTATTGTTGTGAATGTCATTATTTTGGGGGGGGGGGTATCTTGATAATATGATTGCAGAGTTCCAAGACCATGATATTGCCTACACGTATTGAATATTTTGTTCCGTGGCCATAAGTTTTTTTTTACCACTGAACTAACCTCATATTCGTATTGATTTTATGAAGAATATTTAAAGTTCGTTCAAGTTTAAAATTATGGATAAAATTTTTATCTAATCATTCGCTAAAAGGATTTCAATAATTAAAATATCCAATTGTTTTATGTCTATTTTGCATTAAACTAATTCTTTTCCTTTATATTGTCTGAGCAGTTTACAAAATAATTTTCTCACCGCTTTAATTATTGACAGTAATGATAATAAATGAATAAATAGTCTTGCATCCTATTTTTTAAAGATTCCGTATTTAAAAGAAATGTTGCATTAAAAACGTTACTCTTAGAAAATTTATGACGCTTGGGAGAGAAAAGAAAAGAGAATTATTTTAGGCAGTGATATGGTAGAAGTTGTGTATAATAAATGTTTAATCAAAAAAGCTACATCGCACAACATTTTAAAGTCTACCATTCTCGTATCATGCTCCAATACGCCTCCCAACATATTCTTTTGTTTTTGTCGATTTTCTGGAACAAAAAACACTAAAAAAATTAAATATTGAATAAATAATTAGCACTAATTAATAAAATTAATTATTAATAACAAATACTTAATCAAATTTTACGCACTATAAACATAGGCTTTTTATCAATCGGGAAAAAAATCAAGGATTTTGGATAGGGTTCTTCCCTTGTGTGTTCCACTGTATATATTAAATAGAATTGAGACATTCGTGTTTCAAAGCACGCTGTAACTTCCTTGATTTAGCTATTTTTACATTTTTAGAAAAGGGAAATTTATGAATTTTTCCTCTTATCAATCAAATTTGAATAAATGTAACGGAAAATGCATTGCTTCCATTAAGATTTATTTTTTCATCCAGAATAAGAGGAACGTCTTGAAAGACGAAAAAACTAGACTTTTATTAAATTTAAAATCCCTGTAAATAAAGATAACGATATCATTGTAATAATATTTTATTTCACATAGAATTGAAAGAATCTGATTTTTCCCCTTTAAAAGTATCTGTTTCTGATTTAAGTGCTTGAAATATTAATGTAAACTATATTTGCTATTTTTTGTTTGAATCGTTACCATTTGACTTCATCGTCTGTAAATGTTGCTTTACAGCAGATATAGAGTGTAAGTAAGAAAGCTCGATTCAAGAATATTAATTGTAATTAGTTACTGTTGTGATTATTCATCCTGTACTGTGTGATGTATTCCTTTTAAAACTTCATCTTTTGTTTTCGTAACCAGTAGAAATACCTTTGTAGTTTATTAATAATGGATATCAAATGCATTATTATGTAAAAGTTAAGAGTTTATGCATTTGGGAAAGAAGTTTTAAACACACAGAGAGAATAAATTGTAATGTGATATATTTTTAATTCCTAATTATTTTGTAGAATTGTTCTTTTCCGTGTATAACAGGGGGAAAAAATTTCGAAAAATGATTTTTTAACTTACTTTTATTATTACTTTTCGAAGTTATTCCTTGTAAGTTAAAAACTCAAAAAACAATTTTTACTCAATATTTTTTTTTAAAAAAAAACATATATTTATTATTTTATACATTAGACAAAATTATCGAACCTTTGCATTAAATCCAAATTAACCGCAAGAAAAAAAAATGAATACAAATCAAAATTAGCGAAAGAACACAAAAAACAAAATAAATATTCGAATATGCTTTTACCGTACAATAAATTCATTTGTATACCATAACACTAACATCGCATTCCATTTTTATCGTCTGCTTTTTGGTCAGGAACCTGTTTTCGAACTGAAATTTGAGGGGCGAGATTCTGAGATATGGAGGTACGCAGGGAGTTGTTAAGAGGGCGGGGCCTGTTGGTATAATGAGGGCAGATGCAAACTGCCGACTTTGTTGGTAGCTCTGCTTCAAAAAAAAGTGCAAATAAGTGGTTATACGTTTTACTGTCCCCCCTGGCTTTCTCATGACACCTGCCGAAGCGAAACCATCTCAATGCGCATGCTCAGTGATGATGAAATGGTGCGTAACGAAATTTAACAACCACGTGCGGGTGACTGACTTCGATATTTGCAGATAAAAAGAATACATCCTCGGAAATATTGCTTTGACTAATTCAAATGCGTCCCTTTGTTCGTTTTTATTTGCGACTGATTTTTACTTTCAAAAGGATGTTTTTTTTTTTGGCGTGAATTGCAAATGAAATTTTTCATCTTTAGTTCGAATTGTAATACTTCAATTTAATTTATAATTATTATTCTTAAAAGTTTATTTGATTTTTAATGGAGGGGATCATTTCGTTATTTTAAACACACACAAAAATTTTAGCGTTATATGTGTGTTGGTGCAGTAGCGCACACAGGAATTTTTCAAGGAGGGGTCCATGTATAAAAGTACACTATTCCCGTATCATGCTCCAATACGCCGCCCAACATATTCTTTTGATTTTGTCGATTTTCGGGAACGAAAAACAGTAAAAAATCAATTATTGAATGAATGATTAGCATTAATTAATAAAATTGAATAGAAATAACAAATATTTAATTAAATTTTACGTACTATATACATAGTACTGTAATCAAGCGAAAAAAATCAAGGGCTTTGGAGCGTTCCGGATTCGAGGACCCAGCCCCCCGTGTGTGCCTCTGGTGTTGTTTATACGTGCACAGCAGTTTAAAAAATAAAAATATTTTGAATATGGACAATATGCATTTTTTTAAATATAACTCAGACAGTGGTGCACACAAGGGGGGGGGGCGGTTCCGGGTCCCCCCATAGCCCTTGATTTTTTTTTTATTGATTATAATACTATGTATTTTGTACGCAAAATTTACTAAAGTATTTGTTATTAATGATTAATTTTATTAATAGATGCTAATTATTTATTCAATTATTAATTTTTTATTGTTTTTTGTTCCCACAAATCGACAAAATCAAAAGAATAGATTGGGCGTCTTACTGGAGCATGATACGAGAATTGTGGACTTTCGACCCTGGACCCCCCATCCCCACCCCTGAAAAATTCCTGGGTGTGCCATTGACTCCCTTCTTTCATAAAATTAGTCTGTTAAAGCAACTGATTGCAAAAATTTACAAAGAATAAAAATTTATTTATTTACAAAATACATACTATGTTTTCTGCACAATTAGATGAATTTACATGAAAGTCTAACAAATTAACAGTCATTCAACAAGCGTTCTATTTTATTTTACGCACTTTTTGTGTTATTTGCCAGTCTGAATTTAGTGGAATATTTCTGAAAATACATAAAATTTAGGAAATCAATTATAAAAGTTATAGCCAAATAGTCAAAAGAATACAACAAATTTTTACGCTAAATACATTTTTAATAATTCACTTAAACTTTCTCTCGAGGGATTTTCGCTCATAATGGACTTGAACATTACAAAACTTCGCAGGACAATTAATTTCTAGTTTACCCGCCTAACGGAAAATAGTCATAACATTCTCCAAAGAACTTAAACTACAGCATTTTTAAATCAAGATGATGCAGTATTACATCATCCACGTATGCGAACCAATCAGAAAAACCTTTACCAGAAATCATCTGATTGTAATAGCTTCCGGTTGATCGTGTAGCGTCGGCTTATTAGACGAACACTTCCCGACAATACTTGGCAAGTTTGATGTATGGGGGTGTGCAGAATGCCCAGATGGGACATTACAATCATGCAAATGAAACCGTGTATTCTTCCCTCATTCCTGGGGGAAAACAGATGTTAGCCGATTCAGAAGGCGACTATGTTGAAAGCACACCTCTTTCCTCTCCTACGCTCAGATAACGTTCGGACACCATGATCTATAGAAAGGACACTCCTGTGAACAGTATCTACTGTTGGGTCCCTTCGCACATGTGGATCACGAACTATTTGAATGAAAAGGAATGTTGGCCTGTTGTGATAAAGATATACCCTGCTGGGAATCCTTAGTTTTAAAGTAACACGTCGATTTATAGATCCTCCATATCGTATACGACGTACGGCGTCGGAAGTCATTTCAGTCATGGTGGCCTATTGTCTCCAAGAACCAATGGAGTTGGGACGAAGACGAGGAGGGCCGTGTATAGATCCGCTACGCTCGCCAATCAAAGGACAATTGAGGCCCCTTCCCGTTGGAGCAACGGCTTAAGTGAATTGACTTTGGACGATACCAGCGAAAGGGTCTGCAGGGGCAGCCGCATCCGGGAGCCGATTACTTCGAGATCTTCAAACCTTCCACCGGACTAGAACTTTTCTCCAGCGAAAACTGTTAAGAGTAAAAATTTATTAAAGAATTTAATGTTTTATTAATTAATTTGGAAAAAAAAATGCCGTTTTGCAAAAAGCTGTGTCAGCCCTCTCGGTACCAAGTAACGAAGTAAATTTAATTGCTCACAACCGTGATTATAAACAGACGAGATCTCGGGAGCAAATAATTGTTGCTTTTGGGAACGTCTTGTAAACTGCGAATGTTAATGTCTTGCTTTGTGTGTTTTATGTTTGTAAGTGGTTCTTTTTTACGTAACTTTTTTAAATAAATGTGGATTAAAAATTACTAAGCCTACTCATCCCTCAACGATTCTATGAAATTAATTGATTTCATCCTACAAAATGTCATATTACAAGTTTAAAATACGTTAAGTCAAGCCTAAGTATCACACATGTATTTCAATTGTTAAATTTGAATAAATTTAATCAATTCTTATTAATTAATATTTTTTTAAATATATGATAGCGGAACCCCCTTAATCAAAATCCATAATCATAATTATCCTTAGAATGATCACCATCACAACATATAAGAAAAGTTCAACTTCCTAATGAGCTAAAATAAGGAACATTTATGTCTGAGACGCACCAAAGATTTTTATCTAATTCATCCGTCTTGTGTTCAGTGACAAAAACCCGCCAATTACCCTCTCTCGACATCCCCATTCGCCTTTCCCAAGAAATCTGATCCGGTTGAAAAATTCCAGAATGAAAGTCCAAGCTTCAGCCTACGCACAAATAACACATCCCTAGTCATCGACCGCATCTTGGCTTGGATACAGATCTCTTTCTCTCTCCCTGTCTCTTTTTAAAAGAGAGCCAGCATTAAAAAAAATCGCCAAAAGCCGGGGAGTTTTTAAGTTTTATGGCGGCGGCCTGCCAAATCAGCGCGCTAGCGAGCCTACCTCAATACAAAATCGATGTAGCCTGCTCCTCTTTTATCCCGCGTAGCTTGGGGAGCTGTGGTATTAACTGCTTCCTGCAACTGAGTTTTGGTGTGAGTCATTTGGGGTGGGATTAAGGATTTTTTTTTTTTTTTACTTTTTATTTATCTGCTTAAACGGACCGTTATCGAAGCGTTTTCGATCAGGGGGTTGGGGCTGATGCTAGCGCCTCCACATTGCCAATTTTGAAAATTGTGATTGAAGGTACTTAATCCTACCTCCTTGAGGGATTTGCTGTTTCTGAGAAACGGGATAACGCGCGTGCGTTTGGATGGTTGATTTATGTTTGAAGTTATTGAGAGATTTTCAGTGTTCTAAGTTGTAATTTTATGGATAGTGTTTGGTGTTGAAGCTGTAAATGAAAAAAAAAATGTAATTGCGGATTTCTTCTTCGCACATCTTATTTCGTTTTGTTGTATTTGTTATATGTTAATTGCCTTTTCTTCCTTGAATTGAGAAATTTAACATCAGTGTGTTGGTAAAAGCTATCGACTCACATATAAAGCATTTTTTTTAAAAAAAAGAATGCAGAAAATGGTTGGCAATTTTAGAGAAAATAAAATTGTATCGGGTCTATCTAAGAGCCTCTTACGAATCCTCTTGGGAAAAACTATTTCTTTTGAATATTATTCTATTGAAAACTTTCTCCCGAAGAAGACACGATAAATGTAAAAAAGGATGATATTTTTGCAGTAACTTTTAGGTACGAAGAGTTAGTGGTTAGAAATTAGCGATTAGCGGAAAGTAGCTGTGAGCTAGACGAGAGTTGCTCGACGACTAATTGTTGAATAATTGATTGTTAATTGACGATTTAGTCAATAAGTTGGATAGGAGTAATATGGACTATAAGTCGAATAGCTGAGAACGGAATTACTATTATTCAGAACGTATATTACCGAAACGTTCCAAGACTAAGTGATTTAAATCATGATTAAATATTAAATATCTCTTCTACCGTGCTTTTGCTCCTAAACTTAATAAAAGGTGCATTTCTGATTATGGCTGATCTTTATTCTAACACCCAAACACCGATGGACATGAGAGGACGATTATCGCAAAATGATAATTTTGAATTATATACATGATTTAGCATCTTTTTTTGCAGAAAGAAAAATAAGAAATGTAATTAATATTAGAGAAATATTCCATAAAATATATTATTTTATTAAAAAGTTTCAACGATACCTATAAAAGATCTGTGAATTAAAAAACACTCAGGTCAAGAATGAGTCTTATCTATGATAATCGTATCCACACAACAATTTTAATATGTTTTTACTAAAATTTTTCAGGAATAATTTTTTTTTAAAGTTGGGAAGGAGAAATTAATTGACTTTAAAGAAAATCTGGAGTCGAAGTGAAGCCTATTTTGTCATATCTGTCTTAATCTAGATGTTTTAATAACTGGGGCTTTTAATACAAAATACATTTCTTATTATTATGTTTAACTAACTATTTCTATTTCTGCCCATTGTTTTTTTGTAAAATAATTAGAGATTCTCCTTGTGTGTGTGTGTGTGTGTGTGAAACCATAGGGGTTAAATTAAAGAGCAAATTCTAATGAATTACTGTATTGCTCTTTTAACTAACTATATGCCCCAGTGTGATGTTGGCCTTTATTTATTTTAACTTTAATTTTAAATGTGACTTCAATTGTTTTATAGATTATATCGGCGTATCTGTATTAGTTTCCCATTGTAAGTTATGTCAATGTACTAAAGTGTTCATTTACTCAGTAGAAAGGAAATATTGATGTCAATGATTTTTTTTCTTCCTTGCGAAAAATAAACTTTACTTTGAATGAGCAGTGTCGCAGACAGGAATTTTTAAAGGGGGGGGGGACTCCAGGTTTGGAAGTCCACCATTCTCGTATCATGCACCAAACGCCGCCCAACATATTCTTTTGATTTTGTCGATTTTCGGGAACAAAAAACGGTAAAAAATTAATTATTGAATAAATAATTAGCTTTAATTTTAAAAAAATGATTATTAATGACAAACGTTTAATTAAATTTTATGTACTATATCCATAGGATTATAATCAATCGAAAAAAATCAAGGGCTTTGGGGGTGTCCGGATCCGAGGACCCCCCCCCCCTTGTGTGCGCCACTGATCATGAATCTTCTTTTTTCTTGTACCCCTAAGAATCCCTCTGCGTGTCTCCAAAGAGGAACGCAAACCACATTTTGGAGACTATTGTACTTGATCAGGAGTCGGCAAACCGCGATTATTTGTATAAACAGCTTCGGCTCTTCGGACCTCTTACGTAAATGAGTTATTAAAAAATAATTATATCAGCTATAAAAAATGATTTCCTTTTCTCTTTTTCCTTTATAATTTTGTTTAGAAAAGATTTACCAATATATGCGTTAAAAATAAAACATTGGATTGGCTTAAGCCTTATGTATTAAATAGTTCTTCATTGAGAATCAGTGAAAATATTAAAACTAGTTCTATAGCAATAAAAGTCTTAATTTATTGATAGAAATGCCACCTGAGAAAACACACTCCAAGGGATTTCCAGCAACGTTTCCCTATTAGCATATATAGCAGTAGCGCACACAAAAAATTTTCAGGGGGGGGGAGCATGATCGAAAGTCCCCCAACTCGTTTAATACCTCAAGACAACACCAATTGATTCTTCTGATTTTGTTAACAAAAAACAGTAAAAAATAAATTATTGATTAATAATTAGCATTAATTAATAAAATAAGTTGTTAATTGCAAGTATTTAATTAAATTTTACGTTATATATATATGGAATTATCATCAATTAAAAAAACTCAAGGGCTTTTTTTGGGGGGCCCCTAGCACACACCCCTTGTGTGTGCCACTGATACGTAGTAAGGGAGCACTTTTGAAGATGAGCAAGAGATACACATAAACCTTCAACAGAAGTGACAAAAACACATTCCGTATTTTGTGACATGGTTAAGAGTTTATAAAAAGATAGTTGAAATGACTTTTATAAGCAGTAACAATCAAACTCAATTTTAATTATTAGTATAAACGTGAAATTTCAGAATAAAGTTCTATCGATATTATTCGTTGGAACATTTTTTTCCCGACGCTTAGAATCTTAATTGCCAACATTATGATATTTTTACAATGATTATTCTTGCATGGAGCCACAAAAATATAAATATCCTCAAAACTTCTTAGTTTTGGAAGGAATGGAAAATGTTACCGTGTGTAAAGAGCTTTATTTAAATCAGGGGTCTTCAAACTGTGTTCCACGGAACCTTGGGGCACCACAAGGCATACCCAGGGGTTCCACGAGTCACAATAAAAAAATCGAAAAAAAACTTATAAGTATGCATGCAAAATTATTAATTTCTCTATGAAGTTTGTATAATTTTGAGTATCTAAGACTCATCCTATTCATTAAAACTTAAAATTTTATTTATATATAATAAACTTTATTTTTCAACACTTTTTAAACTTTTGTGTTATAATATAATAAAAGAATATTAAAATGTTTTATCTTTATATAAATGCTCCCTACTAGATTGTGAATATTCTATTGTTTACTATCTTGGGTACCACGAGATAATTTTATACTCGTTAACTAACACAGTGTCTTGCATAACTAAATAATTTTCCTATGGAAAATGCGCCATCTTCAGTTGGGGAAAATACTGTACTAGACCCAAACCAGCTTCTCTCTCAAAAAGTATTTTTCTAAAACGCTGCGACTAAAAACATATTGCCTCCAGATAATATTGTTATCAACAGTCATACATACATACTAAACTTTATGGATGAGCCATAGATAAGAATGACATTTATAGGCATTCTTTTACACCCAGTTCATTAATTTCCAGCCTTAGCTGTAAAAAACCTCCATAAGGTTAACTAACCAACAATAAAAGTCCTCCGCATTGTCCTATTAGGACATGGCATATAAATAAAAAACGGGCGTTATTCTCCATTCGAATTCTAACTTCTAAAGATAAGCCGAATATAAACGAGACCGGTTCAATGCTGACCGGTTTCTACAAATTCAATAGCAGATGATTTCTGGGAGTGATAAGTTGAAATCTCATGATCGTCCTCTGCTGCTTTGCCAAGCGTATTATTTTAACTGACTCGAAGACAGTTTTGTGCTTCAAATGATGATGGGGTTTTGCTTATTTTCTTGGAAATCAAGGATCATCAGTTTTCAAAAAAGAAAAAAAAAATGGCCGGAGTGTGGTAATTATAGGCCAAATATTCCATTCCTGGAATAACTTTTATTTTATTTTTGCTCAGTCAGTGTTTTTGTAAGTTCTGGGAGTTCGCCTGCTTGACTTCCTTTCAGTTCACTAAACGGCTGGCTTAACACTTCGTGTAAAAACTAGATTTTTGTTTCCAAGAATAATGAAAAAGAAAGAAAGAACGAAAGAAATTACGGTTTTCTGAGAAGTTGGGAGTTTTTTTTTAAATACATTTTCAACTTTAGTGCTTTAAAAGGCAAACTTGTTTATACATATAATACTGTTTATTATATACTAATAATTACTTGAACTGGTTCTTTCTAGAACGGAACAGAAAATTGCACTTCGTAGTTTTTTTTAAAATAATTTTTTAATGATTAATACTCAAAACAGATTTTTTCTTCTTTATTTTTTTTCTCATTTCCACAGGAGATTCTATCGAATAAAGTTAAAAGTTTCTTGGTAATTTCTTTTTTCGCTTAATGAGTACTCCGTAGTTCTTAGAATCGATTTGATAAGTCCAATTGGTGAAATTTGGATTAAAGCTTTTCTTACTATACTGCTTTAATTGAAGAAATAAAAAATTTGAATATTCCTGTGATTGTTATTTTGCGATTATATTCCCGTGACTGCACTGCGATATATATATATATATGTATATATGTAATGACTTGTGCTAACTCTCTTTAACTGTACCCCGTTAAATCATTTCCTAGTTCTTTCGCACCTTAATCTAATTGCTCGCGCGCCTAATCTTAATCGTAATCTAAGTGCTCGCGCGCGTCGTACGACCTTCACCGCCAGTCTAAGAACTCAGAGCACACGGTTACGCAGCCCTTTTCGCTTCTTGTCTCTTCTCATCATGTAGTCTGCCGCAGCTAGTGTTTGTGTATTGTGTGTGTCTATTTGTGATTACGTACATCTATGTGTCGTCCTTGTCTTGCTTAAATGTTTTCAAGATGTATAATAAACCGATTTAATTAAACTCAAGAATGTTTCTTCAATATCAGTTTAAAGAATCCATTCCAACGAATATCGTCGTATCAATACCGTCGTATTACATATATATATATATATATATATATATATATATATATATTTCGGACGGTTTTGAGTATTTTGGTATTAAGGTGAACTTTTAGTCAGGTCGTCGCAGTGGTAGAACAGATGAGGAACCCTTTCGGCGTAGACATCAACATTTTTATTGATGTAGAAACGAGTAAAGCGACTACATAAACACAGCACAAACACAAATAGACAAACACGCGCGCATTTAAGCCGGTCACAAAAACATTTTTTTTTTCGCTGAAGAAATCTCGTCTATTTGTACTCATGATCAACCTGAAGCTATTAAAGTCATATGATTTCCTGTAAAAGCTTTTCTGATTGTTTTGCATATGCGAATGATGCACGATTACATCATCCTTAATTTAATATATATATATATATAATATTTTTTTTTTTCAAAGAAGTTTACTCGAAGTCCGATCCATGACTTTGGCAAACTTAAAATCCATTCATGTAAAGCCATTTTACTATAACAACAACAATATTACGCCCTAAAAAATTGTTATATGGAAATTTTTCGCTTCGTAGTTGGAAGCAGAGAAAATTTCAACTAAATATCAAAATAGAAAATAAAAAGTATCCTCCCCACCCCCTTTTTAAAATTTTGATAATGTTAAACATTTTCATGCAATTTTTTATATTATTTATTTTTATGCAATTTTTTATGTTATTATAAATAATAAATTCAAATTTCTAGCACATTATGTCAAAATAACTGCATTTAAAATTGTAAATGTTAAACATTCATAATAGTTGTTAAGTTTAAAAGGAGCTTTATTTACCTTAACAGATACAAATTACTTGATTTGGAAAAAACATCAGATTTTTTTTTTTTTTAAATGTCTATAATATTTGAGCAATATTTTTAAAAAACTCTAGTTGCCTGCAGTCAAAGATATATTGTGTGAAAAATACAAAGCTAAATATATCAGAAAGCATTTTTATCATTTTTCCTAAGTTATTATAAAGAATCTAACTTCAACCCCAATCCACGTCTTATGCGGGATTTGTTCTTTACTTATTTATTTTTATTTCGGCACAAAAACAGGTTTCACAAAAAGTAATAAAAAATATAGAAGCATTATACTCCCAACATTCGTCTAGAATTTGAGCAATAAACTCTAAGGCTCAACTGTGGTTAAAAAAAAAGGAAGAAAAAATGTTAATTGCAGATAAAAGGGCTAACCCCATTTACACTATAATCTTAATCTTAACAACATATAAAATCCAATAAAGTAAATGTAGAAAGAACATAGTTCTTAATTATTTCGTTGTAATTCTAACACCACCAAATCACGCGAGAGTCTTATTTATTTCCAAAGGAGATACAACTATCTCTTAACCTGTGCTGTAGAAATCCAGTAAATGTCCTGGGTGAGATGCCGTAAAGGGGAATTTTTGTTCGGGGGCATATAAAAAATACACTCACCTAGCAGGTGGAGTACATGGAAGGGGAAAGGGAGAGAAGAAAACCGTATAAGCGTTCTTTCTTGTTTCTTTTTTTACTTATTTTTCTGTTCAGCATTCTGTTTCATAAATTTGTTTTATAAATCCAGACAGAATTATTTTAAGTATGCATTTAATATCCAAGCAGCGTGTGAATTTTTTTTTAAATAAATTTATTTGCAAAACTCCTCATGCTCCACATTGCATAACATGAGGCTTACAGACGTAAGAGGTAACAACATTATAAAATAATAATTTTAAAAAAAACATAAAAGAGACAATTGTAGAAGAATATTTTTGAAATAAATTCTGCTAAAATAGTGATCTTAGGTGTATGATTTTGTGATGTAATAATGATAAGATTTTTTAAATTAAAAAATATTCTAATTTTTGGGTAAGAAAAATTTTATATTAAAAGAATTTACGGCTTTTTTTAAAAATTGAAATATATGTGAAAAATGATGAGATAAATGTAAATATGTGTTATTTTGTGGTACACGGGAATTAAAAATGTTTTCAGGAAAAAAAGTTTAAGTAAAGTAATTATTCATTACGTTATTATTTTTTTTTTATTAATCACAAGACCAATAATTTTGTAAATTACATTGATAGTCTTTTTTTCTTCTTCTTATATTTAGAAGAACAATATGAACTATATATATATATATATAAAACTGTTGAAAGAAGTTTCCTAAAAATGTATTGCCCTCTTTAAAAAAAATTTTTATTGAGAAATCAATTCATAAAAAAATAAAAAGTAGATTTTTTTTTTAAAAAAAAAGCTTAATTTTTTTAAAGGAATATTTTGTTACGAATTAACATAACACATTTGCATATTAAGCTGTAACTGTTTCAGACAATTCCATCAAAGCATTGATTTTTCTAAGCTGTACTCTAAAATTCTTTCGAAATTGAACCCGTTGAAAATAATTTTCTTTTTTATTGAGTTTTGTATGCATATCAAAATTAATTTTAATTTTCGATGTTAAACTATGTGTATTTCTGAATTTATAAACAGTATTGTTTTCACCAAAAAATCGAATTTTGTAGATTTTTATCTGCATTGAAATTTAAAATTAAAGGAGAAATTAATAATGTTTTTTTTTTATTTTCAAATCATTTACTTATATCAAAGTAGTCATTACGTATGTAAAATTTCGTTTCATTTTAACGATTCCTTCATGGTGCGCCATTTTTTTTTGTCCATGAGTGTACATATAAATCCAAGATATATGACTTGTTAATCCAACCGAATTGCGAACATATGAGAGAGAGAGAGAGATGAGGAGAATTCTAGTACTTATGTTTCAGACAATCTAACGGTAAGTAATAAATGTTTCATTAAAATTTGTTGTGTGTGGTTTTTACAATTTTCAAATACCGTAAAATCCAACGTATAACGCGTATCGCCGTATAACGCGCACCCTCCTTTTTACGAAGCAACCCGAAATGCACGAATGCAATAAATACTCTTGGGCTTTGAAGTCATTTATTCGAGATATTATCCCATGCTTTTGAAAAAATAGCATACTCTTTGAATCAACTATTCTTCAAGTTCATAAGGTATATCATTTCTATAAAATGAACATTTCGATATATGTAGAAGTCTATTTTTTTATGCCCATCTCTTTTTTATTTTATTTTTAAAACTATCATTTTTATACCCGACATATAACGTGTATTTTGATTTTTTTTTGTGTTAAAAGTGCACGTTATAAGTCAGATTTTACGGTATTTAGTTTTCACAATTTTCTGTAACTCGTAGTTATTAACGACGAATCCTAAAGCTATCCATGAATATTTCAAACTTCGAAACAAAATTCAATAAAAATTGCAGGCCTGATTTTTGCAAATTTTCATCATTCATGGTACGACAGCCCAGGATGAGCCAAGACCTTTTGAACCAGATATTTCTAGCTACTTCTACTGGAAGCCAAATTTCTCCAATTTTAAGCTTTAAGAACTAAATATAAAGCCTTCCATCCATCGAAGTTTTTAATACTCGATCACCACATGGGTGTTTTACAAATATTAACTTGGGAAATTTATATGCATTCGAAAATTTTATACGAGGCTTCTTTTCCATGATAAAAATTACCATTGCCAGCAGTTATTCCCACATAAGAAAAATAAGTGCCCTGTCATATCTCGAATTACTAAAATTCGTGAATCAGAATTGAAAGAATCTTGCCAACAAGATGTTCTCTAAATTGGGGAAGATAGTTTTGGGACACATATAGATTAATTAGAAGAATATTAATTTTTTTATTGTTCTAATCTTCTTTCACCCAATTTCTTTCCAGCCCACATACTTTATGCTTAGTTCATTTGATCCTAGCGAACTTTTGAATTTAACTTACTTGTAGAATGAAGTGCACCCCAACTCGATTTTTATTTTCTTCGTTTGTCTATAATTTAAAGTTACAAGTCCTGTCATTAACCTGTAGAAACTTTTGTGATATTAATTTAACACACACAAAAAATGAACTCGCAAAATCACTTTAAAAATCCGCTTACATATACTGATAAATTACCTTATGGACTTTATTGTAATTAGAACGCTCTGGTAATAATTTACTCACCATGATTCTGAAGTAAGAAATTTGTTAATAATGTGTGTGTGTATTAAAACCTCTGTGGCGTAAATTTAACAATATTTTAGCTCTTTAAATATCTTAAAAAAGCAGTTCACATACTAAACTAAACTCAGTGGCGCAACAGCCCATGAGGGCCAAGGCCTACTGTGCCCATCTCAGTATATGTGACCATTGGGCGCTGAGGTGCATGAGCAGATGTCCGGATCAGGTGGTCAGCCTGAAGCGAAGCCCCTAGTGTTTAGTTCCCAAGCTAAGCTTGGTTTTCATTTATCGACCCTCTGAAGAGATGAAAGGCTGAGTCGACCTTGCCCAGCCCGAGGATAGAACTCCCAACTTGGAGTGTGGAAGCGCTATACGCTACTACCACTCGGCCACTGAGCCTTAAAACGTTCATCGCGCGATTCGAACCCTGTCCGTCCTCGTAAAAAGCAAGTACACTACCAACTGTGCCACTGCACTTCCCATACTTATTGATAATTAATTACTTTACTCGCTTACATGTATCTAGAATTCTTTGAAATAATATCAGTGAAATTGCATTAACATTTAAGACGGGGGGAGGGCAAATACCAGCCCTCTGACCACATGTGACCGCAAAGAGTTTTTTTGTGGCCCGCCAAGACAGTCATAAAACCATGTTGACAGAAAATGTTCTCTTGGTTCAACATATATTTGTGAACAAAGTTTTTCTTGCATAACGCATCAACAAGTGTAAATACAGATGTTGACTGAGAAATTAACTTACAGGCTATGATGAGAATTTTTATAAGCAAACTCACTCCGATTTCAAATTTTTTAAAAAAAGGAGAAAAGTCTTACAGGATCAGGGCGGCACACAAGGGAGGGGTCCCCGGGTCCGGACCCCTCCCCATAGCCCTTGGTTTTTCCCCCCCTTTTTTTTCGATTGATTATAATCCTATGGGAAAAGTACGAAAAATTCAATAATTTAATGCTAATTATTTATTTCATCATTTATTTTCTATTGTCTTTTGTTCCCGACAATCGACAAAATCAAAAGAATATGTTTGGCGTTCTCTTGGGGTATAACACGAGAATGGTGGACTTTTTTTCGACACTGCTCCCCCCCCCCTTTGAAAAATTCCTGTGTGCGCCACTGTATAGAATACATTTGTCCCATTGAACTGATTTTAAAATTAAATGTGCTTGTGCAACGATAGATATAAAATTAGAATAATAAAGAAACTGAATAAAATTGCCATTATTTTATTTAACGAAAATTTATGGATTTCTTTTATATTTTTTCTGAATTGCTAAGTTAACTAATGAATACAATCATTTTAAAAATGTGTGGCCCTCTTGTATCATCCGCTTCCACAATGTGACCCTCGAGTCAAAACAATTGTTCCACCTCTGATCTAAGAGGTAATTTTCAAAAACTCTTCTTTCTTTTGAAATCCAAAGCCTCCATCATTATCAGAGACCTCTTCAACATAACTTAAGGTGAAAATGGAAACTGCTAAATAAATACAAAAGAAAAAAAAATATTTTCTGCGCCGTGATGATCATCAATTATCTCTTATCGATTCTTTTTTAATCAAGCTGGAAAGAGAATACTCGGTAATCAGAACCTCTCTAATATCAATTACCCATTTGCTAAATGAACTATTCGGAAACAATTAAAACATGGTAATGACTATTTTCTACCCCGAGACGATCGATAGCGCCGAGGCCTGTGAAAGGGAAACGAAAAAGAAGAGCCACACCATCAAACTGAAACACCCCTCTGAATAAAAAAGGAATAAGAAGGGGAAAAAAAGAATTCCGAATAGCGAATCATCTCAAGAGCGCAGGCAGTCGATAATTTCATTGATCCATTTCCAATCTGTGCAATAGCAGCCAGCCATCTTTCCCTTTTCGCCTTTTAAAAGCTCCCGCTGCCTTATCCGCAGTGGAAGAAACGAATGGGCCTGATTCGGTTGGGGGAACACAGAGGGGGATTCAGGGGGTAAACGGTTCGTGTGTGGAAAGAACGATAAGAAGTGCCTCTGGTCGATTCCACTGCTGACGCTTTTTGCACTTTTTTTTATACGTCCTCCAACTCGCTTGTCATCAAGTCAAGATTCTAGTGTGCTTGCTGCTCGCTACTTAAGAAGTTTGGAATCTTTTCTTGCCCGCTTCGGAATATTCCTTGGATTGTAACAGAACGTTTTCATTCATTTCATTTGAAGCCTCGGGATGGTTACGTCTGCGTTTAGAATATTCAACGGTGAGTGTGTTGCTTTTTCTCTCCCTATCTTTGTTGGAATAAATAACGTTTATCTGTGCGTTGGAAGTGATACTTTTGTTTGGGACGCGTTCGCGCGGGTTCGAACAACTGATGTTTAGTTGTTTGTGGGCTGATCTACGAACAGATGTTGACCTCACTTCTCTTTTTAATTTTAATTCGTTCTAAATCATTTAGTTTTTTGAAAAAATAAAAGCTTCATGGGATTCAAATTGAAAAACTTCTCTAATAAAGGTAATGATTCTGCGATTCTTTTTATGTTCTGTTCGATTTTTTTTTTTTTGAAGTTTATTATTGCTTATTTAAACTCAGTGAAAGTTCAAAAATAAAGGTAACAGCGTATTGTATTCTTACAAAAATTCTTTTTATTTTGATTGATTTCTTTTTAGAATATAGATAGAGTTGAATAATAAAGATGTATTGTAATAAAGGTTGAATTGTTATCCTTATTAAATTTTGTGCTCAACAAATTTCTCTACCATTCATTAGTAAAGTTTAAAAATAATTTATTTTTATTATAATGAAAAATAATAATTGTTTTTTAGTAACGATGTTTCCTCCCCGCTACCTATTTTTCCGTAGCGATTTTGTTGAAAATATTCTTTTTTGCAAATTTAAATAATATCATCTATTGTTATGGTAAATCAAAATTCCATTGTTGAAATATTTTCTTGTTAGTTCTTTGTAAATTTCAAACTCCTTTATGGATTTTAAATTTTTATAAATTTTGCACTTAATTCTACGCGGAAAATCGGAAGTGCTATGAAAGGCATTTATTATTTTCTGTTCCTGTATCGGTCTTTTTTGTTTTGCTTTTTTTTTTCTCGATATAATCGATTGTTCTTAAGCCACTGCTTGTTTTACTTTCAGATATTCTCTAGAATATCTGGAGAAATTATTGGTTTCTATTAGAAAAGGTTAGCATAATAACAGAAATCTAATATTCAAACAGCAAATATTAGACTATTTAAACATGGAAAGAGTGCATCTTACCTTTTTCTAATTTCTTTAAGTACAGCGAACTTTTGTATCAATATTTATATTCAGTTTTGTTCTATTTGTGTAAAAGGAGTTTCTAATTAGTTCTTTTAATAGAAGCTAATTATTAAATGTTTCTTAAAGTAAAATTTTTTTTAAAAAACTCAACTTTTTTCAAAGTTTTGAAACAGCCTTATTCTTTTATTTGTTTCTGCTTTAATTTTTTTTAAATTCTTTGATAAGTTTATTAAGTTTTGAATTTAGTTAACTTATGAATAAATTCTAGATTTGAGGAAATGAAATTTTTACGTGATAACTTTAAATTAATTAACTAAATATGGAATTCCAAGTACTAAATTATTCATTAAATTGTGTTAATTAAATTTATTGCGTTTGAATGTTATTACTTAAGTTGTATTTTTTAAGAGATTTGAATTTCGGTGACTCTCAAAATAGAGAAGCAAAATAGAAGATTGACATGCATGGAAACTTTTGTTTTTTGGTCTGTATAACTTGCTTCTAATTCCAAACAAAAGTATTTTCGTTCTTCATTTTTTTCCCTGTTAATTTTTTTCTTTCTGTTTTAGGATTTTTATGTTTGGTTTTTTTTTTAAGTATGCGAGTGAAGTGAAGTGAATAATTACGTTAATGACAATATTTAAATGAATTTGATTTAAATTTAAGAATTAATGGGAGCAGTTAAATACCAGTATTTTAATGCGAAATTTTTTATTTGACCGTTGGTTATTTTTTTTAAAGGTTATTTAATGTTGTAAATAAATTGACTTAATATTGTAAAAAGTTACTTCACGAAATTTTCTCTTGGACTTTTCTTTATCTTACTCTTCGTAGGGCTTGAAGTATCGACTTTTAATGTGCATGTATTTGAAAATTGCGTTAGTTAGAGAATCACTGGAAATGGATTAATTTATAAAATAAGGTTATTTCGCTTATTTTATCAATAAATTTTTTTTTTAAAAAAAAGACATTATTTTTCTTTATTTATATTTGTTTATCTTACGATATTGAGGAAATCTTGGACATAATCTTAATGATTTCTTTGAACAAATTCCTATATTAAAATACTATTCCTATGTTAATTTATACTGTTTTTGGAAAGGGGTATATATAAATTATGTTAATTTAAATTTTGCTTTTAGGGTAAAAAATGCTTTATTTGTGTGATACTGTTATTACATTAAAAAGTATTATTTATAAATATAAGTAATAAATGTTATTGTTTTAATAATACTTTCTGAACAAGCAGTTTGAAAAAATAAAATATTTCTCAATTCTATTTATTTGTTTTTAAAATTTTTGTTATTACTTTCTTAACTGAAAAGTTAAAAGGAAAATAAATTAGATGAAAATTGTATAGAAATTCCTTTATTTTTTCGGAAAAGATGGAATAATTCTTGTCACAAATTCTATGCAAACGATTAGAGTCAGAATATTAAAATTTTTGATACAGATGATTTATGTTAGATATATAAATAAATATGTTAGATATATAAATAAATAATATATGTTAGAACTACACGAACTAATATATTAATATTGGGATATTTTTTTATATATTCTGTAATTAAATTCTGTTTATCATGAACGATTACGGCATTTGTTGTTTATTTACCCTGCTGTAGTATATAGGATATATTTACTCTTAGATAAAACTCAGTTTAGTATGTATTTAAAACAAAATTTTACTTTTCATATTTCGTTATTCGAAGTTGTCTTAAGGTATTTGGTGTTAATTTTTTCTTGTGATATGATTCCCCTCATCTTCCCATCCAAATTTGGCACCTATCATTTTTTTTAAACCTCTGAATAATGATCCAAATTCCGGAAAGAAATATTAATTCATTTTAGCATAATAAATCAGTTCTTTGGGACGTTTCTTTAACTTTTCTTTGGACTGAAAAACAAGTATTGTCTTGTGAATAGATGACAGTGTTTTGAATTGAAAATGACATAAAATAAAAAATTTCCTATAGTTTATTAAATTTTGAAGGGGGGAGGGGGGAGAATGGTACTTTATTAGTTATTTTATGGATTCTTAATGTTAATTGTTTCCAAATTAAAAAAATTATTACTTAAAATACATTAACTGTTTGTTATATTAATAAATGATCAATAATGAATCTAATTAATAATTATACTTAGAAAATTATCCTTCAGCTCAATAGAAAGGCTGTTACACTTCACTACAATTTTCACCTCAATACTACTTTCACTACAATTTCCAATAAATTTAACCGTACACTTTAAAAAAAGAATACAGTTTTAATATAAGATTTTTTTCTGGGTAACATCTGATAAAATTATAAATTAAATTTAGAAAAGAACGATTAGTTTAAAAGAATAGAGAATATATGCCGTTAAATATTCAAAGTTTATATTAATGAATAAAATCAACTTATATGTTGTATTTTGATAAAGGTAGTGAAACAAATTTAAATTACAGCCCCCCCCCCTTTTTTTTTTAAACATATTGGATAAGTGCAATATTAGAATTTTAAAAAAAATCATAATTAATGATCTTACAAAGAATTTTTAAAAATCAAAATTCTTATATGCATAGTTTATTTTTTTAACTAAAGCACAAGAATTTACAAACAAGTATTCTGAGAGGTTTTTAGGTAAAAAATTCTCAACAATGCTAACGATTCGAATTTAATATTTTATTTCTTCAAGAACTACTTTGATTTGTACTCAATAGGTGGCAGCACGCATCCTCGTGAAGACGTTTCGTGGTTTGTTCTGACTTGATTTATTATTCCTTTGAGGGAAGAATGCGCTATTTTCAATTCGACCTTGCTGATCTGGCATTCCACGTGGAATAATTTAAATGGTGCCTTTACCGGTTCATCATTTCTCACGTTCATTATCATCAATCTTATTTTGATTGATTAAGATTGATATGTATTAGCATTTTATATAAGCACTCTATTCAACTAAAATTATGATTTTTCAAACTTATTCGGTAGAATAGATGTACGCATCTTAAATTTCTTTTTAAAATCGAAATCGAGCTAGTTGCAGAGTCGAAATGAAATTTTTGTAATAAAGTTGAAACAAATATTAACCAATTTGTATTCCTAAAAGGAAATGTACGAATAAGAATTAAAAAGTAATCGTTATGAAGGAAATATTGACACGGAGTTAAAAAAAAAAGTATTAAAGAAAGCAGACGAAAAATTATGGTAATAATGGATTTGCCATGTACATGAATCAAAAAATTTAATTAAATCCAATGTTGTTTCGTTAAATTTCATTTTGGGAGATCTATATAAAAATTTATATGATAAAATTTGGAGATTTAAAGTACTTACATGGTTCCAACTTAAATTCATATAAAAGTTTCAATCAAACTGTTTCAAGAACAAAACAATTTACAAGAGAATATGATATATAAACAATCTGCTTTTTAAATAAACTAATTAAAAGATTAGTAGTCACTTCTGCTCTTTTTTTGAAAAAAAAAATAAATCAAATGTAGTAAATTTATTTGACTTGTTTCAATTTCTCACCTTAAACTGATTGCTGTAAAATCTGGCGTATAGCGCGCACTTAGAACACAAACAATTTATCGAAATTTGCAAGTGTGCATTATATGCCGGGGAAAAAATGATTGCTTCAAATAGAAAGAAAAAAAAAGAGATGAGCATAAAAAAAAATCAGACCTCTCTCTCTCTATAAAATATATATGTATATATATATCGAAATACTGTTTATTGAAAAGAAATGACATACACAAATGAAAGGGTTGTTCTAGAAGTATACTGTATTTTTTTCTAAAGTCTGGAATAATTCCTCCAATAGATGACTTAAAACATAAGAGCGCATACATTACACACATACATTTCAGGTTCCTTTGTGTTTAAAGAGGATGCGCGTTATACAGCGAATATAACTAAAAATTAAAAGTCTACCTTGAAAGTACAGGTGAGCGTTATACGCCGGATTTTATGGTAAGTTGTTATAAAAGCCTGCGTTTTACGCATCAGCAAAGAAAATATTGAAGGGTGTATCTCTCCTTTTAAAATTAATTGAATCAAAAATTACATTTGTTTAATATTTTTTAAAGAAATATATCAATTGTCGTTTAGAATTTGCCCCTATTTTCTTTTACAATTATACTTTCTTATATGCCTTCCAAAAAAATCAATTAGTAACAACTGTAGCGTACAAGGCACTAAACTCTAAAAATACAGAACGCATTGAACTTATTTACTACAAAATTACTCTCAATTATGTTAATGTATTTCTAACGTCAGCGCAGTCTCTGTTCTTTTATTTTATTCTTTTAAATTATTGTTCGTCTCGGTTATATGTGTTGTCCATAACCGTATCTACACGAATTCCGTTTCGTTTTACGAACAGGTGTAGAGAAAGAGGTTCATATGACCCTTTTTTTCTGCCCTATAAACCCCTCTAGTTATTGAAAGGAAACAGCTGTCCCCTAGTTTTTAAAAAGATTGGCCTTGAACATTGTGATGCTCTTATAAATATTTATAACTTTATTTTCTTTGGAAACAAATTTTCTTTTTTGCGTTACGAATTTTATAAGCAGAATTTTTAAGTGGTATTTATGAATTATATTGACTTGTTTGTACATGTCGTTAATTTGACAGCAGGGGGGGGGGGGTAATTTTTTTAATTCCAACTTTAACTTTCATTTTACTGATTCTTTTTGTTCATCTAAACCTTATTAAAGTTTTCTTCGTCAATGAACGTGACCCAAATTCGACATATATTCAGGTATTAAAGTATTTCAATATTCATGCAAATTATTATGGTTAGATTACGTGTATTCGCATTTATCTAATCATGACACAGTTCAACTAATAATCATTTAAAATAATTAAAGAAAGAAATATTAAAATTCCGTTTACCATTGTTTGGGAGGCGAAATATGAAAGGCATTTTATGTAAGAAAAATGTACGGACGTTCAGATAGAAGTATAATGAATTTTTAATGGGAAAATGTATATTAAATGGTACAATTTCGCATTATATTTAATTGTGTAACAATGTAAAATGGTGAGAAAAATTATTTTCAATAAATTAGTATTTAGGTTTTTTTTTTTTAATATAAAGCAAATGTTCTATGTATGAATTCCAATTGCACATTTTCGTTCAACAATGAAATTGAGATACTGATGTTTTTTTTTTAGAATGCGATTTTATATCAGATAAAATGAATTTATAACATCATCTTTTGTTTTGAGTTGTTTACGTAAATGTGAATATTGTTGTAAACTGCAAATAATATTTAATGTTGTAAGCTTGGTTGTCATCGTAAAAAAAATTGATAATATCAAATAAATATAAAATTTTGCAATATAATCATAATATAATATTTAGCATTGCAATATTAGATTTTTTTTTATATTTTTTTAATATGTATTAAATTAAATTTTTTTTTTTTTTTAAAATGTAATTTTTTTTTAAATTTATTTTTTTTTTTTTTTTTAAATATAAAGCAAATGTTCTATGTATGAATTCCAATTGCACATTTTCGTTCAACAATGAAATTGAGATACTGATGTTTTTAACTGGTTTTAGAAATGCGATTTTATACACACGATAAAATGAATTTTATAACACTCATCTTTTTGTTTTGAGTGTTACAGGTGAGAATGGAAATTTTTCAAACTGCAAAAATATTTAATGGTTGAAAAAAAAATCATTTTTTGTTGCCATTTTGCAATTACAAACTTAAATGAGATTACATAACAAATATTTAAATATTTTATTTTGAATTTTTACTTGTAGAAGTTTTTTGTGGAAGCTTGGTTGTCATCGATAAAAAAAAATGACAACTAAATCATCAAATAAAATAAAAATTTGCTGCAATATAATTTTTTTTAAGTAATGCATAAAAAATTAAAATGCGGAATCATTTAAATTTCATAGAATATACATTCTCAGTAATAAACACGAGGGTTTATGCTGACGGACCTTTTAATTTTAAACCTCGGTCAAGTGATGAAAGACCGGAGCCGCTTTTCCGCTTAGGCACACTAGGCAAGTGCCTAGGGCGCAATAAATTGGAGAGCAAAAGAAGAGAAAAAAATTAAAATTACAGCGAACGTGCCCCCGTCCAGCAAGTCACGGGAGAAGCATTTCTGCCTTTCAGAGTGTAAAGACCAAAATGAGATCTACGTGAAAAGTGAAAAGCTTAACAGTTTCATGTTGCTACGCACTCTAAATGATATTACCATAAAAATTGATTGCAATGATGTTATTAATGTTTTTACAATTATCAAAGCTCAAAGAAAACCTTTGTTGTACTAGTACAATTGCAGTGACTGAACAAAGAATAAGGGCGTCTAAAAGTCAAAGATAGTAACGCGTTATGCGATGAAAAAGATGATAATTAACAAGTTGAAAACAATTTATACAATAATGTATACTCTATATTGTAATTGTAAGCCATTCCATTTATTTACTGCTCTAATATACAAAAAGATTGGGTGAGTGGCCCATGCTATCACAAGGTAAGAAATGAACTAGAGTGGCCATTATCTTTTCCTTACTGTTGCAGTCCAGGACAGGGCGAGTCCATAGGTGGTGGATAATGGAAAGACTCTCTAAACAGCAAAAACAAAGGAAAGGGGAAGAGTAAGAGAGTTGAGGGAAAATCCCTCCCGAACTAAAACTGGCAAGGTAAGAACTGAAGGAGGAGGGGGGGGTGAAAAGAATGGGGGAATGTAACGATTTAAAGTGCGTAGGGTGCCGGGGAGGTTATAAACGGCCGTGAGGAAGATACCTGCATTGGTTCAATTACGTAGCTTATCAGTGACACCACCGGTAAGTGAGTGTTCAACATCGCACTATGAAAGCAATACGAGGGTTATTGGCAACGGACCTCATAACTTTGAACCTCGCTCAAGTGACGAATACGACACCTGAGCTGGCACCCCCTCTCCAAATTACCACATCAACGGGTAGACTTTTTACCTCGACAAAGTTAGTGTGCATTAGCTCCTCCATACGGCAGATCTTCAGTGGCATTATGGCTCGAACTCATGACACGTTTGCTACGAATTCGTGATCATAACCACTAGGCTACCACGGTCCACGAGTTAGCGACCATGACCATTCGGCTTCTGTAGCCATAAATACAACAGTTCAGGACAAACGAGTTGCTTTATCTTATATTCAAGCACGAGTTTTTTAACTGGCTCGTACGATAATAATTACAATCAAAGGAAAATAACCTTGAAACGTCTGATTTCTGATAGTGGACAGCAAACAATAAGCACCAAAAGAATGCATTTCTTATTGATGGATGACTTATTCTAAGCAAGCTATTCAAATAAGTTGAAAAGGTCATGAATGGATGGTATTTTCAGAATGTTTAGAATTCCAGAATTGATTGGCAGCTGGCATATTTTGTAATGTTCGTTCGAAGGTTCGACTTCCAAAATTTCAGGGAAATTCTCCATATCATCTTTATGTAATGTAAGAAGCAGTATCTATATTCAGGAAAAATTTTCAAATAGAAAAATCCCTTGTGGTAAAAAAATGGTATTGTGATTTGAAATACGAAATACATGCCTGTTCACCTATTGTAAAATTAAAATTAAAGAAGACATTCAATAAAAAAAAAGTGTTATTTTTTTATTTTACACAAAAAATAAGGACTGTTCATTCCATTTCGCATTCATGTAAAGGAAACTGAATGGGGATTTTATAGAAGAAAAAACATTTATTTAAATAGAAATGAATAGTTTGTGTATGAAATATACTATCTGTCCGATCGTAAAGTCAATATATTTGAATACTTTTGTTCTTGGTTTAATATTCTTTGTTCTTGGTTTAATATTCTTTAACATTGAGCGAAGGGGCAAAAAGAAAATTAAATCGTCTTAATTTAACACTCTACCTACTGTTAGCAGTTCGACAACAACTAATTTCTCTCTACGTATATTGAATAGCACAAAGATAGCATATGTCATAAAACAACATTGATATATTTTATTGTCTATAGCTATTTTGAATTCGTAAAAGTTTTAGCGAATTCTATTGAATATTTATTTATCTTCGCAGATTTGAATTATTTTATTTGTTGGATGCAATAAGTGTACCTGAAATATTAAAAATTATGGAAGGTTTCTATTTCATTTCATTCTCCTTCAGATTTTATACAAAATATTTTTAGTTATTATTATAATATTATGCATTAGTATTTTATAATAATATTTAAAGCTTTGAAAACTTGAAATCAGGCCATTAAAATAAACATAAAAATACCCTAAAATCCGGCGTATAACGCGTACCCCTTTTTTTGCGAACAACGAAAATTTACGCGCGCAAAATGAAGTCATTTTTATTCCACATATTATTCCAAGCTTAAGAAGAAGAAAAATAGTATACTTTTAGAGAGCTACAGCTCCATAAGGAATATCATTTCTTTCAAACAAACAGTATTTCGATGCATATAGAAGTCTTAAGTTTTTTCTATGCTAATCCTTTTTTATTTTTAAAGCTCTCATTTTTTATAACCGGCGTATAACACGCACTCATAAATTTAGATCTTTTTTTGTATTTAAAGCGCGCTTTTTCTCCGAATTTTACAATATTAATAAATTTAAGTATTATCAATGAATAGGGATGTTTCGATAGCCCAAAATTAACAAAATGTTGGCACCAACTGTAGTTCCAAATCGGAAATTCTCAATCGCCGCTACGAATTCCAATCCTGTAAATGCACATTTTGAAATCATTGGAAATAAACAATAATTATATATATATAGCAACATATATAGAGATGAATTTAAATGAATCCGCTTGGTATCAAAATGTAAGGACAATATGAAACACTTCGTAAACTGAAAAAAAAATTACTTCCCCGAATTATAATGCATATTAAAATACGTTGCTTTCAGAGACGTTTTGAGGCAGGGGCTAACTGGGCCCCGGCATCGGGGAAGGGGAGGAAGCTCCTAGCTTTCTCGACTTGGCCTCGGTATGACTAGGATTTTAATAGTTTTAATCAAAAAAGGCTATTCCCTGACAGATTTTCCGAAAAACTAGGTATTTTGTACTGTATACCAACTGTCAGCAATGGCAAGACTGCATTTTTTGTCATGTCTGTGTTTCTGTCTTATTTAGTTGAAAGGTTGCAGTCGGTCAAGTCGGTTTGGGCCTGGTTTTTGTGAGATTGCGAGTGACGCACATTTATTTGTTACGGTTTACCACTTGTACGAGTATTTGACGTACGCTATATACTGTCTTGTTAAAAGATCCACAGGAGGGGCCGAGGACCTCAAGAAGGCTTAAGACGTCACTGGTTGCGTTGTATACGTTAATGAAATCAAAATATGATTATGAATGAAGAAGCAAAGCCCATGATGCAGTTAGTATTTCGGAGCTCTTCTGGCGTTATATAGAGCCCCTTAAAATGTGAAAGAATTTACCCGATAATTTGTTTTTCGTTATTAAAAGTTAAGTTTATCGTGAGTATCCATATTTTGTAATATGATAAATATTAGTAGTTTGGCTTTCTTTTATAACCTTAAATTTTCACTCTGTATTTCATTTTCATCTGTGATAAGTAGAATGAAGACGATGCCTGAAGACACAGTTTTATCCGTGAGATTTGTAGTAAAGCGAATACTGACCGCCCTAACTGAAAGTCTTATGACAACAAAAAATGTCTCCAACATTTTTTTCTATACTCTAAAACAGGGCCACATTCATTCCTTCACTAAATTCTAAAGGCCAAGATATAGCCAGCTCATCATAGCAATTGTATTCTAATTTTGAATTACGCGCAGATTTTCGTTTCGGGACTAACCTGCGAGTGAAATGATTCCTTTTCCGGTAGATTTTGCAAATATTTAGGAGGGCTTAAAAGTAAATTTTGAGTTTCGCTTTTCTGATTTTGATGCAGTTGTTGCAGATGACATCAATATTTTTTAAGATCTCTTGCTACAGAACTTCAAATTGAAATTTATGATTAATTTACAATGTAGAAGTATTTTTTTAAAAAAAATTTCAAATTCGTAATTACTGGCATTTTCTAGTCTTCTCTGTTACACAGTTTGATCAGTTACATAAATTTTCTCGTGGATCCCCCCCCCCCCTTTCTTCAAAATGGGATATAAAAAATTTTACGGATCAAGTTTATTTGAAGTCAATTCTGGTAATTTCCACTTGCAAACTTTGTTCCCAACTGCAAACATTTGTCGGTTGAAAGTTACAGCATCATAAATCTCATTACATATAATTATAATGTTTAATTTCAGTATATAAATTACCTGTGTATGTCAATTATTGTAAGTTTATCAGGATAAATCCAGATCACATTACAATCATAGTTAAAATTTTCAATTTCATTATATACACTGGTGTGCAAAAATTAAGGACGAAGTCGAAAAATTAGCATATCAGTTGAACGAAGAGGCAGAGCGGACAGAAAGACCAATCAGGAGATTAAGTGAGGTGATGTACGGTAGCACATGCGCAGATATGAGGGTAGACGTAATGGGGGAGTGTCTGAGTAGTAAAGCATGTTGTCGGTGTAAGATTAGTATTTCCTGCAAAGAGATTGCACACCGTATAGCAGTTAAAATCACACCGAGTTGCTGCCTCAGCGAGAAATGGCGAATAATCAATCTGTTAGACGACATCTGGATGCTTTTACCCGAGGTCGAATCATTGGAAAGTTGGAGGAAGGTCGCAGTATGACAAGTGTGGCTGCAGAGTTTGGAATTACTCACAGCATCGTTTCACGACTTTGGAGACAATTTCAAACTACAGGAACAGCTATTCGGGGGTTCAGTAGTGGTCGTCCACGAGGAACAACACCCGCAGATGACCGGTATATTGCCTTACAGGCCAGAAGAAACAGGCGGCAGACAGCGGGAGAAATCACTAGACACACGACACAGGCGACTGGATGACCGATATCGCGTTTTACCGTGGCCAGAAGACTGCACGGTGGTGGTCTGTTTGCACGACGCCCTGTACGGTGTGTACCTCTAACGCCTGCCCATCGGAGAAGGCGTTCTCTGTGGTGCAGGGAACACCGGAATTAGAGAGACACTGAATGGGGACGAGTACTCTTTACAGATGAGAGCAGATTCAGTCTGAGTAGCGATTCTCATCGCATACTCATCTGGAGAGAGCGGGGAAGCCGCAATCATCCCTCGAACATCATTGAAAGGGACAGGTATGGAGGTGGCGGTGATGCTTGGCAGTCGTACAGACCTTCACATCTTCGACGCAGGTTCAGTCAACGGGACCCGTTATTGTAACGAGATTCTTCTTCCATATGTGCGTCTTTTTAGAGGCGCTATGGGTCCGCAGTTCCTTTTCATGGACGACAATGCACCATGTCATCGCACAGTAGCTGCCGAACAGCTCTTAGAGAGTGAGGATATTGAACGTATGGATTGGCCGGTACGATCTCCGGATCTCAATCCCATCGAGCATGTATGGGATTTTCTAGGCAGACGCTTGGCAGCTCGTACCTTACCACCAGTAACGATTCCGGAGCTTCGATTGGCGCTGCAAGACGAATGGGCAGCAATGCCTCAACAACTCATTGACACCCTCATTCTCAGCATGGGCAGACGCTGTGAAACCTGCCTAGCAGTCAGGGGAGATCATATCCCCTACTAAAGACCGGATATTTCTTGCTGGACACCCATCACAGGGATGTTTCGGCCTTCAGTCGCATTGCGCTCCATGCTACTTTTTCAATAAAGCTTCTTTTTATCCCTCTGATTTCTCTTTTAGTAAGTGTTGCTTACATTACTCATGTCCTTACGTATTGGGGATCTTACGGTATTAAATGTGTTGATTTGGAATGCTTTTGTACAAAGTTATATTGAAAAAACCGTCTCGTCCTTAATTTTTGCACACCAGTGTATATCAGTTGTGTTTCTTAATCGGTTGAAATCATGCTTGTCTAAAGTGCGGCCCAAAAGCTTTTAAAATGCAGCCCAAATACAAATTATGAAAATATTTCATTTAATTATTAAAAAAAATAAATGTATGCACAAAATATGCTGCATTAATTTTCGATTTAATTGAAGAGTTTGAAAGAAGATTTCAAGATTTTCAAAAAAAACGTAGAGTATTTTAATATATTTACTACCCCGTTTTCTCTAGAAATAAATTAATTAACTTCAAATCTTCAAATGGAATGCATTGAACTGCAAAGTGAATTTAATTGAAAGAAAAATTTGGGAATGTTTCTATACAGGAGTTTTATAAAGATTACCTACACCGCGATAAATATCCTCATTTTCACACTCATGCCTTATTAATTTCAGCTTTTGACAGTACTTATATTTGTGAACAGTTATTTTCCAAGAATGAAGCATAAAAAAAAAAAGAAAATAATAAGACAAAGATCACTGACAAACATCTTGGAAATGCATGAAGATTTGCAACTTCGTCTATTGAACCCAATACCGATTTGCTTGTTCAACACAAACGCAAATTCATTCATCTCATTAACTTGATTTTTTTCCCCATCTGAATGAAATCCAAACTAAATAAAACAAAACTTTTAAAAATTTTAAATAAATGTGTACCTATTCATGTCTAATTCAAATTTTAAACAAACTATAGTAAAAATAAGTTAATTTATTTTAATAAAACTACATATAGAGTTTTTTTTTAAATTTTTATTACAATTTGTTAAAAAAAAAATATATTGCATGTGCGGCCCAGGAAAAAAAATTATTTTTGCAATGCGGCCCACTAGCGGTCATATTTTAGACACCCATGGTTAAAATGATTTATTTACATTCTAAATTTTGCAATGAATATAGGTTTACAATCAAAATAATAAACTTAGAGGTCATAGTTTGGAGACCCTTTCTCTAAACTAAGCAAAGAAATCCTTAAAATGAATTGAGGTTCAATATGTTTGTCTCTTTTTTTTTTCTTTGTTTCTTTTCATAAATATCATATTCAGATGACATGTGGATGCATTGAATGTATCTTATGTATGTAAGTTGCATACAGGACACACATTTGGTCGTTTCAGCTCATTTTTAATTTAATTTAATTAATATATTTAATCTAATTAATCTGAACAAAACATTTCATTATACACGTGTGGCCGCCATGTTATGAGTTCGTGCCCAATTGTCTCCAAAAACTCGCCGTGTAAGGAGGCCGATGCACGTTAAATCGGTTGAGGCTCAATTGTCCTCTCATTGGTGGTGTGGTGTGAAATTAGAAAAGTGGGGTGCCAGCAGTGGTGTAACGTACACCCCCGCATTGCGAGGGAGGGGTAGATTTCTAGGGGGGCCCAAAGTCTGATGTTATGGTCTTGCAATCCTTTGTAAGATTCAGCTTAGGACCCAAAACCTGATTTTGCGGGGGGGAGTGCTAATATTCTCTGTTACGCCCATGAGTGCCAGCCAAAGTTTAAAATTGTGAGATCCGTCTCCAGTAGCCCTCGTGTTGTTTTGTAGTAAAAGCTCACTCATAATCCGCGTTTTTACGTGATGTTCAAAGCGGAAAGTATATTCTAACTTGAGAATAACTTTTGACTTAAACGTCATTTGGAGAATATACTTTTTGACATCCGTATCCTTTCGAGAAAAACTATTTTAACTCGACTTTGTTAATCTATCGATTAACAGTTTTTGAAGCATGCAGAATGGTAATATATGTCGCAACTATTTGAACTAATATTAATATTAGGGAATGTTTCCATATACGAATGTATTCCAAATTTAGGTTGCTTTATCAATAAACCCTAATGTTTGTGATTGGGCAATACTGTTTTGTCTTCACTTCGTAACCTAAAAACTGGAATTCGCTATGCACCATCCTCTTTCACTATGTTATTTCGAGAAAATTTCAAAGATAAGAATATTTATAATTTTCTAAACATTTGTTCTGGGTGACTTTGTAAAACATAACCAGTTTGTTTCCTCAATCTTTGAAAGCTGAAGAAAAAAAATCGAGTGATTTGTTAAATAGCGTGTAATTTTTCCAAAATTAAAATGTAGAGTTTGAAACTGTTTGGACCCATTCGTTTAAGTTATTTTTAGATATTTATAAAATGTTGTGTAAGAGAGAGAAGGAAAATTTTGAGTAACAGCCAGAACGGTTCCTTTTTTTCTGCAGAGTTTCCGAAAATATTTGGTTTTAGAAACACATTGGTATACTTAAATCTTTTTGTTAATTCAAATTGTGTGTGAATGCATACAACTTATTCGTAGTAAAGTTATAGTCGCAAGTTTTCTTTTAACGAAGTGATAAGAGATTATTTTTTTAAAAAATCGAACCGGCAGAATTAACTACTATAGATTATTTCCGCATTCTAACCCCATAAAGATTTACTTAAATATTAAAATTCACTTCTGGATAAATACCTGCTTGCTTTTCACTTACCAGTTGCATAATTTGAATGTAATATTAGAAAAACTTAAAATTCGTACAGATGAAATATGTTAATCTCCTCATTGGTATATCTTAACTTGCAATAACTAACTTGTGCTTGGGTTCTTACAACGAAATTGAAACTGTAGCAGTGATGCACACAACACACAAGGGGGGTGTCCTAGGGGTCCCCTCTAAAAAAACCTGAGTTTTTTTCGATTTATTATAATCCTATATATGTATATTTAACGTAAAATTTAATTAAGTACTTGCAATAAACAATTTATTTTATTAATTAATGCTAATTATTAATTTAATAATTTATTTTTTACTGTTTTTTGTAAACAAAATCGACAAAATCAGAAGAATCAATTGGTGTTGCCTTGAGGATTGTTGGTACCTTGAGGTATGATACGAGTTGGGGGGACTTTCGACCATGGACCCCCCGCCTCCCCCTTGAAAATTTTTTGTGTGCGCTATTGAACTGTAGCATCATCATTATCACCATGCGTAAAACTCGAATTTAATGTCGTTAAGCAATCTAACGATTTAATACAGTTGAAGTTGAAAGTAAAATGCCAAATTGTTTTGAATTACGATAACATGAAAGGACATTATCTGATTCATATCAAATTATGTAAGAACATTGAAGTATGTATATGAAGTACATCCATTGAAGCTTCATGAGATAAAAGAAAAACCTTAAGACTCGAAACTCAGACTCATCGGCAAGAAACTCATGATTCTGCCTTTAATGTGTGTGAGAGAGAGATGAATTTATCGTTTACAATCCAATATCGTATGAAACTAGATCAGAATAATTTACGGGATTTCGGAGGAGGGAAGTAATTGATAAGTTCTAACTCATTACCATCCTTATCATCTCACCTTTCTCTTAATTACGATCCGCCGATTTGCACTTTAACTAGTGGCCATTGCGAAATACTTTATAGTATTTTTTGAGGCCGTGGTCCTCTATGCAGTAGTAGGCCACCACGTGCGACCTTTTTTTTTTTAAGTCGATAGCATGAGCAAACGTTGTCAAATACGTACAAACGGTAATAAATGTGTGTAATCTAGGGTCTCAAAAACTTAAGCACGAACCGACAACCATTTTTCGAATTTATTATTGTGAATGGTGGTAGGCCTAGACCTAGACACGGGCATAACATAATAATGCAGCTTTTCCACTTTTGTAAGTTGGGATACAATTCGAAATTCTCTTTTTATCTGGAGAATATTACCGAGAATAACCTTTAAATATTAAAATTCTTCGGATCATGATCTTATTCAGGCCGAGTCGAGAACGAGATGAGGCCACCTACCGATGCCGAAGGCCAGTTGGCCCATGCCTTAAAATGTATCTGACCATTGCTATGACTCATTTAAAATTTTAGTATTACTTTAATTTTAGGGGGGGGGGGATTTATCTATTATCTTTCGATAGCATGACTGCCAACAAACAGAAAAAACATGTAATTTATTTATCAAATATTTTTCAAGACAAATGTTCATTTCATTGTTGAAAAATTTAATATTTTTTTTATTTTATGTGATTTTTTTTTCTCTTTACAGTCTGAGTCCTCGTGCCGCGCTGTCCGGAGAGCAATGCTCCTGCCCGGCTGAGTACCCATTGGCCGCAGGAGGGAGGGCCCACGCAGCCGTGAACCGATCCTGGACCGCGTTCCCCGGCGGAGGAGGGCGGGCCCCCGAGAGCCACCCCCCGCCCTGGAGGAGCCGCCCGGCTGGAAGGGAGGGCCCCCCATCCACCACCACCACCACGGACCACCCATGCCCGCCCAGATGCCGCCCCAGGGACCCCCGCCGCCACACCCTATGCCGCCCCATACTATGCCCGACGGAAGACCCCTCGAACATGGGTGAGTGCCTCACTTGTTGATATGCTGTCTTCCTTTCTTTATAATAGACTTCAAGAAAAAACCAAAATTTCTAATGTATAGTAGGAGCAGAAAAACTCCCCTATGTCGCCTCAGAGTTTAAACATTTATATTGAATATCTTATTCTACATCTAAATGTTCACGAATTCATGTCGGTGAGGAAAAGTTTTCTTGTCATTGTTAAAGTCTATTCTGGTTCGTGTTTAAACGGGTTTTTTTTTTTCAAAATGAGCACATAAATTGCAATTCCTGTTTTAATTTTATTTTCATTAAAAAATTTAAAAATAAAAGTCTCAACAAAAAAAGAGGGAAGATTTATTTTTCTAAGAAAACTTTCATGGATCTCGCAGTTCATTTTTACTGATTTTTTTTCTCTATTGGGAATTTAATTGTGCATGAAAATCTGAAAACTTTAAATAGTTATTGTTCTGAAATCGAAATAGTTGTAATAAAATATTATTCCGATTGAAATTAGTAAACACAATATGTTTTTTTCTGTGTTGAATGAAACCAAAATATGTTTCCTGTCCGTCTGATAAATTTTGATTAAAAATTTTTCAGTTATTTTCTATGCATTTTGAATATTTTTTATTGAGATAATATTTTTATCTTTGTCTTTCTACTCGAAGTGATGAGATACTGTTCCAGAGAACTTCTATATTGAGCCGCCATCTATCGACTAAAGTTAGAACCATAAATAGAAATATCTAAAATTATGTAATTTTACGATATGCTTTAATATTTTATTTTTGATAAAAAGAAACTCACATGAAAAGTAAGATCTTTCAATGAGTATTATTGTTTCCCCTTCATTTAATTTAGAATGATTTCTTGTGCTTAAGAATTTTATAACTTTGGCCTTTTGAAGTAATATAAAAATGAAATGTTTTTAATAATAAGTAATGAATGGAATGAAAAATGTTACAGTTCAAACTGCACATCTTTCACGATGTTGAAATATTTTATTCCCTATATAAATATATTATTGAGTTAAAATAAAAAAAAAATCGTACAAACTCTTAAGTATTGTCGTTTTTAAGCAACAGATGGCAGGCCAAGCACTCGTATGTCACAATCACAACTTGCATGTCGCAACACTCAGTTCTTTCAATATTCAATTGCTGACAATATTTTATTCTTTAAATCGATCTGCATGTATAATATTCAAACTGGAAAACTTTCTTAAACATTAAAGCATTTCAGAAATTTTTACATGACATTAAATGTGAACTAGGTAGAACTGTGAATTAGGTTTCGTTTATTAATTCATTTGCTAATATTAATTATTTTAATCATGGACAGGTTTGTCACCTGTCATATTCTCTCCTGTCAGACAGGAAGAAATCCGAAAGGGTTCAGCACCTCTTTTATTAATTGAGAGGGGTATCATATTGGCTTGTAAATTATTATTTTTATTATATCTGTTCAAATGAAATTGCGTTTCCGCCTTCATCCACTTTAAAATTGTTAAATTTTTAACATTGCAGTTGTATAAAAATTTAGAAAACTTTTAAACTCCCTTGTGAGTAATTTATATTTCATTATTATTTTTAAATAAAATTTTGAATTCTTAGAATACTCATTTATTGCTCATATATGCCTACTAAAAATGCTTCTTGAATTCCGAACTTGAGTTAAAATGTTAATTAAAAATCTTAACGTATAATAATATTTTGTTATAAAATATTTAACCATTATTTAAAATAAGTCTTCTCGAAAGAAAATATCAATTTTCTTTTATTAAATGCAAAAGTTTATAGAAATATATTTTTTAAAAATACTTTACAAAGTACAATTCTGTGTGTTGTTAATTTTTTATTACAATAACTTATATTTCAACGAATAAGATATAAAAAAAATTTGAGGATTTTTCCTTGAGAGAAATTACACTTCTCAAATAATGTAGAGCTTGTTTATTGTGTCTAAGAGTTAAAAAATATACTGAAGGAAGTACGTATGTACCTGGCGAAAGCAAGCAAAGGGCACCTTTACAACTGCTATTGACAAGAAAAGGGGGATTTAAATCCCATTCATAGAAAAGTGACATAAACTAATGGGGTAAAAAAAGTAAAGGTTACAAAAGGTCAAATGCACATTGAAGTTAAATCAGACTGAATAGGACAACTGAAGTGTAAGCAGTAAAGATTAATTTCTCGGAGTTCTTTTTTTTTATCCTTCACGTTGTGTTATATTGGCCGAGTTTTATATGAAAAGTGAATAATTGCTAGAAATTTATTATTTTGAGTTTGCCCTTAACATTACAGTTGCAATTCCCTCTTTTTTCTTTTCTTTAGTTTCCTCATTGTTTGCAGCTACTTTCGTAACATGTATCATGTTGCATTTATTAAAGCTTCTAAAAGTTTTAATCAAATTTTTAATACATCACTGTAAGTGATAAGGAAAAAGTTTTAGTTTTAATTTAAAAACGTGCATCCTGTCTATGATGATAGGGCCGACTCTAGCAATTTTGCCGCCCCGGTCAAAAATGGAAAATGCAGCCCTTCTCTCCAAAGCAAAAAATTGTAATTTAAAAAGAAAAAAATTTCACGTAGATACACATTTATAAAACTTAAATAAAACAAACAAAAGGCAGCATATATATATATATATATATATAACAAAATAATTCCAAATTAAGGACATAATTATCTGTTATTATTTCAAACGAGTAAAATGTAGGAGAAAGAATTGCTCATTCCAGCAAGCCAATTTCTTCGAAAAAGAGTTAGCTGATGGTGGGAATCACAAGTGTTTAGTTTAACTTATAGTAACTAGGCTCATTTCGGGCCCTGGGTGCAGATCTATAGGCCAGAATTTATAACCAGAAAAATTAATATTTATATTAATATAAATTTTAATTTGAAACCAGAAAATCTGGTTGATTTAGCTTATCCGGGCCCCTGGGCGCCCGCCCCAAGCGCTCGATGGAAAAACCGGCACTGCTCTCGAGGCTCTCATGTACGTGTTTTTAATATTGTACCCCCCCCCCCATAAGAGAATTCTGCATACGCCACTTTGCATTGGACTCATTGTTTTTTCAATTAAAACTTTCCAGCTGTAAATTCTAAACTGCGATGCAAAAAAAAAAAGTCACAGATTGAATACAAAACTATTATACAGTAGAAAATTAATAAAAAGAATCAAAGAAAAAGTTTTTTTGTTAATTTCGATAACCATAAAAAGTTTTTTTTTTTTTTAAATTGCAGATAAGTAACTAAAATAAATTTATAAATTTTAATGTAGAGAAAAAGAACGGTTTGTGATTGTTTTTCGTTTTAAGAAGCGTAATTTTTTTTTTTTCGGATGAATTTTTTTACAAAAAGATTGTCAGTTTGAATTAAAAATACGAATAATTTTTATTTCAATTATAATTTTCTATTTTTATCATAATTGCATCAATTATTTTTATTATTATAAATCGAGTTTTTGTAAAATTTTCGAAGTAAATTCAGGAAAAAACAGAGATAAGAGAGAGAAATAATTATTATAAGAGGAAAAGGGGGAAATAATTGCAAAGGAGTTTTTTTTTTTTATCACAGTATAAACATTCGATGCAAACGATTAAAGCACCAATTAAAAAAAAAAACATCGGTGAAATAGAACGTATTCTGAAATATCTTCCCTTTTTCTCTAAATATATAATTAAATAATTAAACCTCCGAATAGTATTAAATTTTTAAACCCTTCCATTTTATTAAAAAAATACGTTCTGGATTTTTTCCCCGCATTAAACAAAAAGATGTTTACTTACAGCTTTTCAATAACTTAAAACATTTCGTTAAAACGTAGTTGTTTTAATTCTATTCCATACTTTCTCACATTTCTCATACAATGCTTTTAATTACCCGCCATTAAGAACACTTAATGTACCTCTTTATTTGTGTAATTCTTTCAGAATTTTTGAGCCCAAAATCGAATCTGCATCACACAAAAGAACGCTAATCCTGCTCTCATTGTGTAAGAGAAGCAACAATAACAAAAAACAAGACCAGACAAACGTCTTTTCTTTTTCATTCTTTTCCTTTCCTCCCCCCTCTGTTTGTGATCTTGGGAATTCAGACGAGTTTATTTACCGTGATATTGGGGTAAGCCAGCGTTTGGACGAAGGGATGAGAACTTACGCTCGATAAACTCACCCGGCGCGGCGATTTCAAGAGCAGGGGGGATAGTGTGATTTAGCCATGTCACTATGATCTCTCGGCCCCAAGAGGTGACAGGCAAGCATTGATTTTATGCGACTTTCATCTTGAGCTTCCTTACTTCAGCCAATCAGAAAGAGATGCTCGCGATTTCTGCAATACCTTAAGGTTTGAGAGGAAAGCGATGCGCTTTTAATGCGTCGCAGTTATCCAATCAGGAAATTTCTACTTTATTTAATAAAGTGCAGATCGAATTTGAAAGAGAAGGGGAAGAAAACAGACTGGTGTGTGTATTGTCTGCAAAATGATGCCATTTTATAAGAAATTTACAATGAAAATAAAATTTTGGTTAAAGCAAATCATTTGGAGTTGAGTTACTGAAATCCTGATTTTTAATTATCATCAGTACGTCACGTGACGTGTGAAATTAATTTCGTCATAAAGAAGTTTTAATCGTTATTGATGGAATGTTAAACTTCTTGCCACACGCACCGTGACTCAAAAAATGAATATCATTAGAAATAATTATTAATTATTTGGAGTGGAATTGTAATTAAAATGTGTAAGATATCTGTCTAATAATAGGTTTCGTGACTTAAAAAAATGAATATCAATAGAATAAATAGAAGGAAGATTGCTGAAAAGTTAAAAAAATGAATTAAAAGATATATGCGTTATTTTAAGAAATGAGTTAGTTCCTTAAGAACAAAAATCAGTTGAAGATATGCATTATGAAATTTAATGGGTTGAAATGTAAAATTATTAATTTAAATCAATATAAAAGATACCACGCGCACTTTTTACTTTAAAATATTCTCCACCTCCTACTTCAAATATAGTGTAATGGAGAATTATCTTTTTTCCCCCTTTTTTTTACACATAAAAATAAATTTATCCTCTCAATAATCAAGTCTGATTATTCGTGATGAATGTAAAATATTTATTTTTATAATATAAATAGATATCTCATTGGAGTAATGAAACGTATTAAGGCCCCTCTACAAAGTCAGGCTTTGGGCCCCTTAAAATCCTGCCCCCCCCCCATACGGGGGTGTACGTTGCGCCACTGATATACCTACTAGAAGCTTTGACACAGTAATCGGGATCCGGGGTTTCTAAACTGGACCTTATGTGAATTCAATGGCGTACTCAGGAGTGGATTTGGAGAGTTCAACACCCTCATTAGATCAACAGATTTTTAATTTTTACTATATATTCCCCCCTCAGCACTTTCGTCATCGTGTTTTTTAGAATGTAACCTCCCCCCTCCCAATAAGAGAGCTCTGCATACGTTAATGTACGAATCATTTGTTACAGTATTACAATAGCGTACAAAGACTACTTGTATGAAAGAAGTTTACATTCTAAAAAAACATGTAAGCGAAAGCGTTGAGGTGTAATCTCTTTATGCTAAAAATTAAAAGACCTTTTGATATATGGGGGGGGGGTTGAGCCTTTAAACCCCATCCTTGATTACGCCACTGAATATTACATTAGATTCTAAAAAAAAAAAAAAGGTCTGACATCGATTGTACATATCAAAAACGATTTAATATACGAATATTTGCGGAAAATTACAGATTTACTGGTAAATTTTAGATGATAAATTAATGATCAATTATATATATTATATTTTTACGATGCGTAAGTTGTGTGTGTTGCAAAATTATATTGAATAAAAAAAAAACACTTAAAATTGTCAAGAAAATTGAGTTAATTGTTTTATCAATAGAAAGAAAAAGAAAGTACGAGCGAAAACTTGTATCAGAAAGTCGTGACGTCATCCGAGCGAAATATCAAGCTGGATTCCGTAAAATTAAAAATAAGAATAATGGCGTCACAATATTTAGGTATAATATCACGATACACTTTTTATGGGAGGAGTTACGTTTCAAAAAGCACTTGTACGAAAGCGCCAAGCATAATCTTTTATTTGAAAATCCAAAATCTGTTTGTCTGTGGAAGGGATTTGAACCCTCAAACCCCAGCCTTCTGTATGTCACTTGAGTGACTCATGGTAAAACCCCGCGTTAATAAAGTCCTACTGTATATATGTATATGCTTATGAAGAGAGAGAAATTTATAAAATGTAAATGAACGAAAATAAAAAATGCTTATTTAGAATCAGCCATTAATATATCCCTACATAAGTTAAGCATGCATATAGCGCCCCCCCCCCCCCACTACCCGTTAAATTTTCCAACTCTTTTATATGTATTTTCATTAAAATACCGAAAGTATAATTCGTTCGTATACCATTAAAAATTATCACTAATGACTCATTGATCAGATTTTTTTTTCTATTTTTCTTAAATGTTCAAAAATCTCAAAAACATGAAAATACCTATATGTGTGCATGTAATTATGAATGGATAATTCGTCGGAAACCAATTTAATGAAGTCGCTAAATCAAGAAAAAAGTTCGTTATAGATTCAATATACTTTATAAACCACAGAAAACAAATTTTAAGTACATAAATCTTATATATTACTAGCTGACCCGGCCCGGCGTTGCACGGGCTTTTACCGAGGGTGTAACTTAATCCCCATGTTAATTTCCTCCTTTATATTTCTGACGCCAGCACTTCTGTGTGGGTGTGACACGAACGATGTGAGTGCATGGCCCGTGAGTGCGTATCATGACTTTCTCGTTTAACATTTTCCCTTCTCTTGACAAAATCAGCACTTCCAATATTATTTTTCGAAATTACTTTGACTTCTTTGTTTCTTTCCTCTCCGCTTACCCCGGGGTCGCACGGGCTTTTACCGAGTGAATAACTTCATCCCCATGGGAATTTCCTGTTTCCCTTAGGACGATAGCACTTATGTGTGTGTGTGTATGCGCGCGATGTGAGTGATTTCTTTAACTATGTCATAAAAACTCCCTTTTTCGGGGAAATTTTTTCTTAAGTTGGTGTGGTGTGGTAATTAGGAGAGATGGGTGAAAGCTCAGGTGTCGTCCTCATCACTTGACCTTGGCATAAAATTTCGAAGTCCGTCGCCAAAAACTCTCGAGTAGGTGAACAGTGCGAATTTATAAATCACTCACCCACTTTCCAATTCTTTCGTTGCAGTGTTTTAGGCCTCGGAAACGAAAATGTAGCCTTTTTAAAAATAGTTGTATGTTGAAAAAAGACAGAAAAGTAGAAATTTTTCAAATTACAAAATTTTACTACTATTTTAAATCTTGAAGTAAAATTGTGAGGATTTTTTGAAATGTTCGACACTTGGGAATAAAGTTTCATGCGATTATCTTTTTTAAAGAACAAATCATTAAACGATTGATTTAAGTATTTTGAGTGTTTTATTAAAATTTGTTCAAAAAAGTTCGTGGATTTTTATTTTTTAAATCACTGATTTGATACAGATAACTATTTTAAATGAATCTCAGAAATATATTGAATACATTCTTTCATCTTAATCTGACATCAATAATGATTTAATTTTGAAAATTATATAAAGAGAAAATGATGAAAATTGAAGCAAAAATAAGTTTTTCACTCGCATTTTTTTTTACTCGCCAAATTTGCTGATTTTCACATGTTTAAGTCAGAACGTTTTGGTGTAACCCTTGAGTTAGATGTGAAGTTTCAGGTGAAACAGTTGAAAGCTATTTGGCGCGAAACCATTTTTCGACGCCAAGGCTTGGCAAACTGTAAAATCGCGTATTTTTTATTAAAGTTTTTATTTTTTAGGGCTTAATTTTTAAGTTAATGCTTTCAAACTTCACACATTAATTTCGAAAACGAAGGACTTTTAAGTAAAAAATGTACAAAAAATACTCTTTAGATTATTTCTTGCAATAACGTTATTTTACGAAAATCACAAAAAAATTTTTAAATCCGTAATTTTTAAGCAATTTTTTCAATTTTCGCACAGAAGTTTGATAACATTATTCTACAAACGCAACAAAAGTTTTGTATGATAATCTTAATAAATAACGAAGTTATTCAATGTTAAGTTAAAAATTTCGACAATTTTTCGAAAAATCTTTAAAAAAAAAGTTTTGGGCATTTTATTTTTTAAATGACTGGTTCTAAAAGAAAAAGGCTTGAAGTTATTTGGCGTTGAATATCGTTTTCATAACACGAAAATAAATTCATACGCAACGATTTCGAAATAATTTTCATAAAAACGCATCAATTTTAACTATTTTTTAAAAAAATCTTAAAAAATAGAAAATATTATTATTTTGCAAAAAACATTATACTGTATCGTGGCGAAAGAAATGATCTTTCCGATTCTGTAATTATTTTTTGTCTGATTTAAAAAACAAAAATTGGATGGCTGTTTAAATAACGTCGAGAATACCGAAAAATTTCACCCTCTGTTCATTCACGACGCTAGGCGGGAAAAATAACGCGCAGGGTTAAGACAATTAAGCATTTTAAGGTTTTTAATTAATATCTTTTTAACTAATTACAATATCGGAATGAAAAATAGTTTACATCCTATTCTCAGACCTACTGAATATACGCAGAAAATTTCATAAGAATCGGCCACACCGTTTCGGAGGAGTTTGGTTACAAACACTGTGACAGGAGAATTTTATATAGTAGGTTAATTATTCACATTTTTTTTGTAAATTAATATCTAGGGAAAACAAAACAGAACGAAAAAAAATTATTGTCCAAAAATATACTGTATTTTCAATTGTAGAAAGAAAAAAATTAGAAAAAACAGTTTTATGTTAAAATTAATAAATTTTAATGGCATTTTCTAATTTTAAGTCTACAAGTAATTTTAAACTTAATTTGTGTATAACCAGTAATTTTAAGCTTATATTATACCACATACGTCCTTGAATTTAATTACTGGTAAAATCTGTTAATTTTTTTTTTGTTTAAAAAATTTTTTGTTTTTTTTCACAATGCTTTTTTTATCTATGCAATGCACCAAAACCCCCATCAGATGTATTTTCTCCACACTGCAATTCGCATCGAATTGTTTCAAATGATTTTATCATTTCATCATACAAAGGTCCAGAAATATTTTAAAAATAGGGAGAAAAAAAATCGAATCACAAAAGAAAAAGTTCGTTAAACAGAAAATGCACTTCGCTATTTGGAGGTTATTTTACGAAGAAAATCGCAAAATCTATTCGTGGTTCCAGGAAAACGTTCGCAAAATAATAGAAAAATTCGTAAAATAGAGGTTAGCAGAATGTAGGTTCGACTGCGTGTATATATAGAGAGAGACAGCATGTATAATGTATTCATTTTATTAGCAGAAATGTTGTAGTCTTAGCAAGAGAAATAGCCTAATAGGAAAACCAGAAATTTTTTAATTTATTTTAAACATGGGGAAAGAGCGCGTGTTGAGCACATTTCGATACATTTGTCCATCAACAAAAAAGAGGCAGAAATACCTTTTCCTACATTCAAACCGGGAAAAATATAATGGGGAAAAAAAATATTACCACGTGCTCATGTGAAAGGAAATATTAATTATTTTTAAAAATTACATTATAGTGATTTTAAAGGAAAATGTCAATCTCACTTAATAAGGCGCGTGCGTGTAAGCTATTGAGATATTCTTTTTCTGCGAATCTGGGATAAATCTGTCTAAATACAAGATCTAATCCTTTTAACGCTGAAATGAAATTAGACTGGTATTTTGAAGTATGGTTTTCGTAATTATGATTTAAGAGAAAAAATGTATATAAGATTGGAATTTTAAATTAAGTTGTTACTAAACACCAGTTTAATTTCATTTCTCAGTTTATTGTAGTAGCCAAAATTTATATCTGGCTATTCTTAAAATTTATATAACGATTTAGAAGTTTTATTTATTTTAAGAATACCAAAAAAATATCATACAGCATGTAGATATTAAACACTGGTTTAACGCAATTCATAAGTTCTTTTAAATTTACTTTTATAAGGATATTTGTCTTTTAGCACATATACATATGGTTGTCAACTAATGCGAAGTTTTTACGGAACCAATTAAGCGTGTTAAGCAAGAGTTTAATATTTGTGCGCTGTACGATTTTTGTTTGTAAAAAAAATTTATATACCATGTTTTTTTAACCATTTTCATCCACTTCTGAGCTAAAATCCATATTTCATGTCTCTAGCCCATCGGGAAGTTAGTTTAAAATCAATTATAAAATTCCACCTGGACAGACATACAAGCCTCTTCGGAAACCCGGGTTCGAGACATAGAACTTTTTTTTTTTACATTTTCATGCATTGTCATCAGCTTCTGAGCTATGGTCCAATTTTCAAATCTCTAGCTCATCGGGAAGTTAGTTTAAAATAAATTACAAAATTCCACCCTGGACAGACAAAAAGAGAATTCATAAAAACGTGGCAAAAAGTTAGTTTATATAATATCATATCAGTTTCGACAATAGCCAGATATAAATCTTGATTACTTCAATGAGACTAAAAAAAGAAATTAAAATGTCGTTTTGAAATATGATTTTCATAATTATATGATTTGGAGAAAAAATATATGTTATAATTTTAAATTAAGTCGTTACAAGAGTAAATTAAAAGATTTAAATCTGGGGAAATTTCTCGTGAAAATGTTTCTTTTAAGCTATAAATCAGGATAAATATAGTGATGTATAAAAATATATTTACTTAATCTGCTTTGAAAAGCTTAGATGTTTTCAATCTAATTAGAAAATATGTTGAATATATTGTGTTGACGCTTCTATTTTTTAATGAGTCATTTTCGAATAAAAAGAAAAAAATTCGCTGAAAAAGAAGTTCTTTTCGGAATAAACCTATTTTGTCAGGGATAAAAATTTAATTTTTGCGGAATCTTCAACCACACGACAAAATTTTTTTATATGATTCTGTCGGAACATTAAAATTATATATACGTAGTTACTGGTAACAAGGACAGCATTTGAGTTTGATCCCCTTACCTCGCTTAGTAGATGTCTGCCTCAGGAAGACAAATACAGCTCAATTAAGCACGCAGATACGTATTCTTCATCTGCTATATACACATGATGATCTTGAGTGCAATCGTGACTCAAACTTGAGACCTAACTGCCGAAAGGGTGATGACTTTCGTAACTAGATTATGTTGGTCTTTAGCATAATAGGAAAATATGATTTGGCAAAAATTCATAATTGGGATATTAATTGTAATAAAGATTTTAAATCAGTCTCTCCGGAATAAAAAAAAGAAGCGAGAGATTTGTCTTTCTGCCTGTACAATATCAAATGCGTGAGGGCATTTTGTTGTGTTTAAACTACTTTTGAATTGAAACCGTAGATTGAAAAGATGTGCCTGGTTTTGAATTCATGTTTTCTCTAGAGTTCCTCTAAGCCAGTGTTTCCCAAACTTCTGACATATGTATAACCGTTCAATAATTTTCGTAACGCTAAGTATCCCTTTAAAAAAAAAACCTGTATTTTAATTACAATTAAAATATATTTAAAGAGAAATTATTCATAATCACAAATATAAATAAAAATTATATTATAAATAACATTTTTTTTGGATTAATGAGAAGGATGAAATTGTTTGTTCGAGATGACAGATCGTCGTAATTTGGTTCCCTGGTTGTTAATTTTATTCTAAGATGCGGTTCCACGTCGAGTAGTCTGTTCCTTTTTTTCGACTTAATGTCCAAAAATGCTCAAAAAGCAACTTCGCATAAATATGAAGTTTGAAAATGCAAGATGTATTTCAGATCTTTTTCTGTTAAAACCGGATGCACATGTTGCATTTAACCACAATGAAGTTCAAGTACACTCCTTATATTTATTTTTCAAAAATCCGTTTGAAGCTAATTCCAATATTTTATAAAACGAATCAAAATCAATGGGACTTACTAAAGCATATAACAAACAATTCCGACAAGAAAAATCGCACAATAGTTAAAAATACACAGGAGCCTGGAGAGGCCACTAAACATTAACGAGAGAGAAGTAAGTTGTCTCTGTAACGAAGTGTGGTATATTCCCGCCGCACACCGGACCCTCTCACGCCTCACAAGACCGTCTTGACTCATGAGAACAAAGAATTAGGCGTATCTGAGCACGGTGCAGTGCATATTCTCACTAAACTCCGGTGCAACGTGTACCCCTGGAGGTACACGTATCACACTTTGGGAAACATTGCTCTAAGCCAGAGGTTCCAAAACCTTTTTGTTTCATAGACCCCTTGCCATGTTTTTCGGTTTCTGGTAGACCCCTGCTTACCTAATATTGAATTGCAATTTTTGAAAATTTATCAACTTAAATGTCTTTTTGACAGCTGTACTGCTTACTTTAAAAGAACTAAATTTTTAACTGTAGTGAAATATAGCGTGTTAATGAATTAAATTAAAATAAAAATAAATTAATACTTAAAACAACTGTTACATAAAATAACTGAACAACATAAGTTTTTAATGAGAGGGATGAATCTGGTGCTTCAATGACAAATTTTCAATATTTAATATATATATATATATATTTTGATTATATATATATATATCAATCTAGTCAAGTTTAACCCTAAATCTCCTTTGTAAAAAAGTGTCCAGTCACAAGCCTTCTTTTTTGTTTTTGAGATTGGCAAACTCACTGAAACTCCCCACTGGGAAAAGCAATTAAAAACTTTCTCATAATATTCCATTATTCACAATAAATAACAGGAATGTCTTTTAAAAGCCAATATTGCTGACATTCATTTCTAAGCTTTATTTTAAGATCGTTAGGGCCTATTCTGATAAGTTCTATTGTAATATGACATTTATTTTCAATGTGACTATATGAATTCATTGCCTACTCTGTGGTATTGTTATAAAAAAAGCAATATCAAACCTAGTTTTAAAATCTGAGTAAATGTTATTTAAATATTGAAACTTAGGTTAAAATGTCCTGACAGATTGTCTGTGACAAATTGAGAAAATTCGTGACGTCCAATATTATACTTCTTTAATTTAATTCTGGAAATTAATGCTGAAATGGTCCTTGTGTCTTAATAAAATTTATGCTGTCACCTAGTAACCACAGATTATCCTCACTAAGTTTAGTAACTAAATGTTAAATTGGTAAAATCTGGTTTCCACTAGATCAGGTTTTTTTTTTAAAGATTAAAGTCAGGATCTCTGGTTTAATGAGAGCCACTATTATAGACCCGTTTTTACTCCTCATGAACCCCCAAATTATTTTTTCGCTGGCATAGACCCCTTGCAGGTCGTCATAGACCCCTGGGGGTCTATATAGACCACTTTGGGAATCACTGCTCTAAGCTATTGATTTCGGCTCTTAAGTTATTCTAAGGTTGATCTTTTTTTCGATTGATATAAAAATTTTAATTAATTCCTATATACTTGAGAGTCCTTGAGATCTTTTTAATATTGTTTATAATATTATCGTGTCCATCAAAACAATTTAAGACATTGGACTGAAGTAGATAACTCGAGAATTTACGAAAATTAAAGTATAATAAATAAGTTGCCTACACTCAGAATAAAGGTTTACAGGGCACATACGAGAGTCTTACTAATCAAATTATCGTATATGAATTTTATACTAATTCTTAGCCAATAAGATCACGTGCTATCGCTGCGAGAGATAACAAACCAACATAGGTGACTTACCTACATCGAAAGAATATGCATCCTCACACTTTCCCAGTTAGGAGTCATATGGTTTTTAGACCCAAAGTTTTATCCTTCTGAAGGAACCAATTGAAGAACAACAATGCTAACGATCCAGCAGCCTCCATAAATTATTAGAATATTTGAGGAGAGATTTTTCGTTCTTGTGCAATAAATTAATTAATCTTTAATTAAATTCAGAAAGCATGAGAATCCAGACCTTGTTAAATAGAATTTACTGCCTTTTCAGCCTTTTAATTTACTTGATGAACAGTATTGTGAAAATTTAATTTTATATGACATGACATAAATTTTTAATCACTGTGATTTGTTGTGAGTGTTTTGCGTCAAGACATGTCATATGTTGTTAATTTTTAAATATTTTCTAAAATTGCACTTTTTTATGTCTCTTTATATTTATATAAATTGATTTTTTTTTTTTTTTTGGTTTTAAACAGTATTTTCCTCTTAAAAGTAATCTTGTTTGAAATCCGCACAATGTTTAGTTAAGCATTTGTTCTTCAGAAAAATATGGCACAAAACAGTTATTTATTTTTACTGCCCTTTTTCGTTAAGTAAAAACTATAAACGAAATATATACATTTTCTTCAATTGAATTGGCTTAAAATTAGTATTATTAGTTATTATTTATTTTTCTTTCCCGTTTTGCCAAATCGTACTGTCCCCTGCATGGTGCTCAAAACTACGGCTAACGACAGGCGTACAATATAGCCCGATGCCATGAGTAATTTCGTAGGCCTCGATCTGATTACGTCAGACAGGTGGCATTAGCAACATCAATAACAACATGTTTGTATACATGAAAAATAATGAAAACAATAATAATAGTTCATTCTGTTTTAAATTTTCACTCCAATAAACATTTGTAATAAGTCCAAATCTAATAAAAGGATATATATTTTTATATGTGGCCCGCGGGATTATAATGTCTTGTCGCACTGTTCAGCTACACGAGGGCTTTTGGCGACGGACCATGTAATTTCAAACCATGGTCCTGTGGCGCGGACGGCACCTCCCTCTCCTAACTACCACACCAACGGGTGGACGTTTGAGCTCTCGACAGATTTTATGTGCATCTCTCCCCTACACAGCGGATCTTCAATGGTACTAGGATCGAACTCATGACATGCTAGCCACGATCCGATACCTTGACCATTCGGCTACCGCGGCCACGGCGAACTTTTTAAGAGAAGAGTCTAAGTTGGTGGAAACACAAGATAACTACGACATCAAAGACCCTGTTATACTAAGAGCCATATAAGAGTGCGTAGGAGTGCTCATATTCAAGTGTTGCTCTCTAATAACCAAACGTTACTAGAAATCACATAGAAAAGTGTTTTCCCTTGACGACATTTCAACCAATAAATTAGACTTTTACTGTTTTAAAATTAATTTTTATTATATATATTTTACTGATTCTCAATACACAACGTTAATGAAGAACAATTTAATGCATAAATCTTTATCCAGTCAAATGTTTTATTTTAGACGTAAATAAGGTAAATCCTTTTAAAAGATAATTATAAAAGAAAACGAGAAAAGATAACAATTTTTAGTATATATAATTATTTTAAAAAAAATTCATATAGCTAGAAGTCTGATGAGCCGCAACCATTTATACAAAGAGCCGTGGCTTGTCAACCTCTCATTTAGCCGAAATGATTTTTTACAATGTTACTGTCGTTTGTACGGATGGCATGCCCAATCCAACTAAGGACTCTTAATGGAATTAACAAAATTTGGCTTTTTGAACATTCGGTGATGCATCTGCTATACTAGATACCATTTTCCTGAATTCCTCCTAAAACATTTCTCAGGACCAACGACACCTAAGACTTCTTGAGGCCCTGGGCCTTTACCCAAAAGTAGACCCTTGGCCCCAACACAAATGTTAGCCCAACCTATGACCCTTAAAAGTAGACAGTACATAGCATACGTGGTCAAAAACTCGTATAAACAATAACCCGAAACAAATAAATGTGCATGACTTACAATCGCACAAACCGGCTGGACTGACTGCTGCATTTTGACTGAATGAGTAATAATGGTGTATGGTGATAGGCCTTGGCCTATACGTGGATGATGGTTATCCCATGTAGCCAGTTGACATACGTCCGAAATTCCCAGTTTTTCGAAGAATACAACCGGAAATAACAATTGACCGTTGAAATTATTCGAATTCGGGATCATATTAAGGCTGAGTTGAGGACGAGACGATGCCCCCATTGTGGCCGAGGCCCTGCCTTATGACCACTATACTCAGGACGGCATTCAAAAGTACCCAAATACACCTCATGGACATAGTCCTGGCAAAGAATGGTTTTTTTTCATGAGGATAAAATATAAGTACAATTTATTCCATATATAATTTATTTCAAAAATAGTTATTGGTAGTGTTTTGTAATCTGTTTTTAGAGTTGACCCCTTAATTTTATTTTAATATCAGTTGAATAATATTCCTTCGTGGCAATAAAATATTTATGAATTATTTGTATACTGCAATGGATCCACAAAACTTTTTTGACTCTTGATGCCCTCTTTGAATTAAATTTTCCCCAAAGTAAGGTTTAAAGTAAAAGAGGAACTTTCTCAATATTCCGCGGTGCCTATAAGAAAAAAACTGATATAATTATTACGTCTGCATGTTCACTGAATACATTTTATTAAATTTTGTACTATTAAAAGTTTATTATAAAAGCCCAAAAATGTGTTTTTGACTACTACATTTCAGTTTGAACGATACTTCGATTTTTTATAAGTTTTTTACGATTCTTTTTACAAATAATTTTAAATTAATATCAAGATAAAGACACGTGTGCTTTAAAAATATACAAATAAATATAATTTTGACATTTTAGTATCGAGTTCGTGGCCGGTGAATTTTAGTTGAATCGCTTGTTCGAGGCCTGCTTCTAAAGACCTGATCTGTTGAGGTCAGAACAGTGCCAGGTCAGGTTCTGTTCTCGTCATCAGAATTCAGTTCAAAATTCGGTCAGAAATAGGCAGTCAAGAGAACGTTTAACTGAATAAATTTTAAACATTTTTATTCTTCAAATTCATTTAAATTAATTATGTGTTTTGGCCTCCATGTGTGCTTAGAAAAGAATAATTTCAACAATCCATCAATATCTCATTTTTGTAAGCATCAACAACACTTAATTAAGTCATTAGTACTACGAATTGATTGTTTTCTCGAGTCATATATAATTTATCTAACAATAGACTACGACATAATTGAGCAGATGATTTCCACGCTCAGTTGTATTTTCACAACAAAAACGTCTTAAAATAGTAAAACATTTTCTTTTTACTTCTCTCGTTTCTCATCTTCCATCCCCACCCGCGTCGTAATAGCAATGGTATGGCCCACGCGCTACGCAAGGTCATACCAGTACACCATCCTCCCTGCTCCGCGCGCAAATCTGAAATCCTGGCTTGGGCTTCCTCCCCCCGTGCATGAATGAATGCATGAAGGTGTGCCAAGAGGAGGGGAGGTTACGCTCCCCCTCATAGAAGGAGGGGTTGGCTTGAGGAGCAACTTCGTATATTAACCAGACTGGTCCGGCGGGTGTATTGTAGTATGTTTGGCAATGCTCCCACGATTGCCATGCTTACTTTCGACAGTTAGTACGTTTGATTAGTGTTAATCCGTTGCTTACACCATACGGATTTTCCGCACATTTTTATTTATACATAACACGTGGGACAGTTATTGCAATATGAGGTCTTCATGTAGAACTTCAATACAACCGCGAACTGTGACAATGTAAATCGTTTAATCTCTGTGCGCTGTGATAACAGTTTAATTTTTGTTCATGAAGCCCATGTTGAATTCCGGGATAGGATTTCCCGGACCACAAAATGATCCGTTTTATGCATCTCCTTTTTCAAATTATTTTAGGAGGCACACACCTTATTTTGGACAGCCGGACTATAGGATTTATGAAATGAACAAACGTCTTCAACAGAGAACAGAGGTAAGTTTATAACGATTATTTATAACTTTAATAATTCAGTGCTTATTACATTTGATTTTCTATTTAGTTTTTTCGCAATTCTGAAACGAAGAAATTGTTTTAAAATTAAATTCGATTTAAGAATATGTATGCGTTTTACTTTCTAGTTAATTATTCATTTAATTTTTAAGATAAAATATTGTAAGAAAATAACTCTCACCTTTAAATGAAACTAGGAAATCAAAAATATTTGAAATTGAATTTACGTTTGTAAATTGTTGATTTTAACCATAATGTATAATGTCTCTGTCTTATAAAGCATAATTGCCGTATGTGTGTATCATGTAATTCACTTTGCATTGTGATAAGCTTTATTTCTGTCAAATAGCTGTTAAATAAGAATCGCATGCATTTGAAACCGAAAGTAACCGTTGTAGATGCGCATTTCTTTTATCAGATTTTTTAACATTTTAAAATTATGTGTAGTAGTGTCAAAAGAATCAATGAAAATTTTGATTAAAACCGAGCAGTTACTTTTTTTACATTAAAGATATAAGCAGTACAATAGTCTGTGTCAATTCCAGAACTATAAAAGTTATGTGAATTGTTCTAAAATTAATTTAAGGCGTGAATGTTGAAAAGCATTGTTTTTTGTGCATCCAATGATAGTCTTGTTTAAAAAAATTGTAGTAGGTCCCCCCCCCCCAGCTATTATATGTACCGAAAAATAGGTTTAAAAAAACAACTCTTGAGTGTTTTTTAAGATTATGAGAATCATGACCGTTATAGCTTATACAGTATTTTGGTGTAATCTTGTTTTTAATTGAAAATGTAGTTAATTTGAGCAGTCATGAGTTTAAAAGCTTTTATATTTTTATATTAAAGGCTTATTGAATTTGGTGAACTACCACTTAAAATGGCATTTGTAACCAGGCTTTTTTTAAATGAATTTTTTAAAGTATTTAAATAGTTAACAAGATATTGAACTTGTGTAGATAATATAATTGTTTGAATCCTACCTCTAGAACAACATTAGAAGATAGATTTATTTTTTTCTATTTGGCTAACCTCTTGTATGATTTGGGATTTGTTATTATTTTTTTTAGCAATGGATGGAATATTGCAATCATAAATATTTTATAGTGACACAACTACTTTTTTACAATGCTAATTTCATTCTTAAAATTGTTGCGTGTTTAATTAAATTCTGGCTTTGAAATTGATAAAATTTTCTGTACACTTAAATTATATGAACTTTTTCAAATGAAATTATTTATATTTTATTTCAAAGTGTAATATACTTCATTGTTAGAATTTAAGCAATAATTGTATTTTACTGCATTTTCTATAGATGAGATTTGATGAATATACTATTCATTTATGGAGTTCTGATTAAGTTATTGTCTAATTCTTTTCAGGAGAGTGACAATTTATGGTGGGATGCCTTTGCTACGGAATTTTTTGAAGATGATGCCACTTTGACTTTAACTTTTTGTCTGGAAGATGGCCCAAAGCGTTATAGTAAATATTTGTTTGCTTTTTCCTTTTTTTTTAAAGAAAAAAAAATACTTTAAATGAAGTATCAAGAATTACAAATATTTTGTAAGAAAATTTGGCATAAGCCTAAAAGTTTAATATTTCAAATTCATTATTTATAAGGTATAGGGACCATGAAGCCAAGCATGATAACACAGATTAAAACATGCTAAATTCTGTCCCATCATATTTGCAGTGAATATATCATTTTATGTTACATTAATTATTCCATGTTTGTGTGTGAAAACGCTGAAAAAGTCTCCATACTATTGGTTTTATAACCAATATATACTTTCAACTGTTATGCTTAATATTATAGGGAAGGTAATAAATAATATGTAAGATAAAAGGAAATATAAATACATATACATGTTCCTATTTTAAAGTTTTTGTTATTCCTGTTTTAGCAATAGGAAGAACTTTAATTCCACGCTACTTTCGAAGTATATTTGAAGGTGAAGTAACAGATTTATACTTTAGCCTGAAGCATCCAAAGGAATCTTTTCACAATACAACCATAACTTTAGACTGTGATCAATGCACTATGGTTGCTCATCATGGAAAACCCATGTACAATAAAGTATGTTCTTTCTTTATTCTATTGTTAAAATTGTATGATATTTTTATCTTTTATAAATTATCAAAGTTCTTAATTTCTTTGTATTGTACAATATTTGTTTAAGTCTTGTAAAATATAAATAATTTTAAATGATTATGTGTACGATAATGTATAATTACAAATGCATGATAAAATATGAATTCAAAGTTTTTATCCATCAAATATAAATTAAGCTTGTTCAAAATGATTACCAAAAAATTTGGCCTGAAATGCACACTTTTTTAACAAAAAAAAAAAAATAAGATCGAAAGTTATGGGTGCGCGTTATATGCCTGATATAAAAATAATAGCTTTAAATTAAAAGTAAAGAAAAGATGAGCAAAAAAAAGAAAAAAAATAGACTTCTGCGTAGATTGAAATATTGTTGATTTAAAAGAAATGACATACCTAATGAACTTAAAATGTTGTAGTTCTAGAAGTATACTATTTTTTTTCAAATTCTTGGATAATCCCTAGAATAAATGATTTCAAAACATAAGAGAATTGTACACATACATTTCAGGCTCCTTCGTAAAAAAGGGGTTCACGTTATACTACAAATATACCTAAAAATCAAAAAATGCAGCTTGAAAGTATAGGTTATATGCCAGATTTTATGGTATATATTATGCTTAATATTTTATACATTTAGTTAGATGTATTGTGTAGTACACCCCGATTTACACAGTATTTTTTTACAGTTTCACTTTTACACAGTTTTGTAAAATTTGGGATTTTATTAAGGATTCTGCAAGTCATATTTTAATTCCATTCTATTCTGAATTCCATTTATTCCAATCTAAACATGGGAATTCCTCATTTCATCTCCATAATCTAACTTCCTCATGTAATTTAGTGTAGTTCATTTTGAGCAACAGAGAAGTGTATATATTTATTTTTCTGTTTGGAATTTTTAAAAACTCTTCTTATCTCATGATTAGTGGCAAACAGTTTATAGTTTTTATTGCATTTGTATAATTTAATTTCAATATTTGAGGTTTTACCATGCTAAAAGAAATTTTCAAAAATGGAGTAAAGTTATATAGTTGAAAGCAAAATGAAGTTTTTAGATCATCTACATTATGAAAATAAGAGTGACAGATGTTAAATTTTATTTTATGAATAAAGTGCAATTAGGATTATATGAAAGAAAAATGAAGATTCAATTAGAAAAAGTGTAGTAGTTAGATTGTATGCAAATATGAAAATGCCTTAATGATATGGCTAGAAGACACTAATCGAAAGAGGATTTCTGTTAAAATGAAAGCAGTAGCAAACTAGTTTTACTTAATGTTAAAATAAGTGACTGAATTGTACACATTTTTTAGTTTCCTTTTTGATTTACCCATTTTTGTGTTTAAAGATATATGATCTCAATTTACATGGTTTCTTAAGGAATGTATCTTGTGTGTAAATAGGTTGAGTTAATAATTTATTTAACTATGAGATTTCTTTTGAGGCAAGGGAAAATATTAAAATAAATTTTTCAAAGTTCATTCAAAAGTATACATAAAGCTCCTAACTATTAATGATGATCTTTTTAGCTGTAATAGGTGAGTATTCCTTAGTATATTTATATATGTTTCATTTTGTTATGATCAGGTCATGTTTTTTTAATAATATGGATTTTGAATACTTATGATGATGATTTATTAATAGAACATTAATACATTGAATTTTCAATGTGTTAAAAAACTTTTATGGTTTTCCCCAATATCAGTATGAATCGCTATTTGTAAGTATTCAGGGTGCAGTAGAATTAACTCCTTGATTCCAAACATAAATAATAAAGCACTGATAAGGCATTCAAAATTGTATTTCACATTCACCTCAACAATGCAATTCACTATGAAGAGGCCTTTAATGGATTTGTCTTGGAGTGTTTGCAGCCTGGTATTGAAAGTTATGTTTGTTTACACACCTTGACAAATAAAAGTGAGCTTGATTGCTTGAGTAAAGATCATATAAAACATTTTACAGAATATTCTCTGAAGATACACTGTAGTTATCCAAGTCATGGTCATTGAGTTTTTGCACAACCATCAGTTTGTAAAACTGGATCTTTAGTCTTAAATGTAAAATTCTTGCTTTCTGATAGTAAATACCTATTGTAGCTGCATGTCTACATACATTGCAGAATATTGTTGCATGTTGCAGACATTGGAGAATGGCTTTTTTAAATGCTATGGTATCTATGCTGTAAGAAGTTTATGCTTTCAAGTTAAACTTGTTCCTTGGGCATTTTAAGACCTATAATAAAATGGGTTTTCTTATCAGGAACTTAGGTATTTCAACCCAATCCAAAATGTCTACTAGAAAAATTGCTTTAATGTGAGGAACAGGGTCAACATTTTTGAAACACGCCCCTCTCGTCAAAGCATGATGCTCTCCACTCAACGCCATAATTGCTATGAAATGATAAAACATCTGCTACACAAAGCTGGCACACAACTAGCACCAGGACAGTGATAGTGGGAAATCTGGGAGTTAATTCTTCTGCACTCTGTACAGGGCTTAGTTTTTGATGAATGGCAAAAGTTAAAATACAGAGAGAAAGTTTGTTTCTTGTACAGTAGCTCATTTAAAGATAATTAACTTTTCATTTTTTTTCTTAATACATTTTGCTTTAACACGTGCTGCTTGATTTGCATAAAAAATAACCTTTTTAACTGGTAATTTATGGAAAATTTGGTGGGGCTTTCTGGATTTTATTTTAATATCATTTTTGAGCTATATATTTTCATCTAATTTGTGCATATTATATTTAGTATTTATTTGTGCTTATATGCATTTCATACATTTAATGTTTGAATGATTTTGCAAAATAAACTGTTTTCAGTATATATCTTAATGTAATTTTATTTGAATATTAAATAAAATTAACTTTTATCCTTCAATTTTTCAGTTGGTGCTTAACCTTTTTACAACATGTTGCTGAACTGAACATCCTTTGTAGACAGGTGTATCATATTTGCAACAGTTCCTAATGTCATTACTATCTGGATAAATTGCTGCTTATATTGGTCTACTAAATTGCTGTATATCATAGCATTTTTACTGTTTCAGTGCTTCAAATGTGTTTTCCCCCCATGGAGGAGATGCAAGCAAAGCTATGATTTTAGAATTTCCCAATTGTATTTTGGTTGCGTCTTTTGATAATTGTTGATTTTTTGCTCAGGTTATAAGAATTAAGCTTAGATTATGATGGCTTAGAGGAGGAAAAATTTTGTTAATTTAAGATTGAATAATGAATGAGCAACTGTAGATTAAGTGATTGTAGTGATTTGGACAGTGAAATTTTGTCAGACTGCATTGGTCAACCTCATAGTCTGGTACAGTATTGGATATTTTTCATCCAGAATTCGATATGTTACAGAATTGATGCCATATGAATTTATGGGAATAAATTTTAACTAGAAGTTATGTGAATATTGGTTTTTCTGCATTTTTTAACAATTTCTTGTTGAACATAATTGAAGCTTATATTTCTATGAACAGGAAAAAAAGAAAAACCACATCTTCTATGTAAACTTCTCTGGTTAGTTATGATTACAAGAAAAATGTAGCACTTGCTTAAAAAATATCTATATTAAATGCATTTTTCAAAAATTATGCTAAGTGGCATGAAATACCTATTATGTGAGCATTAAAATATACTGTAGCGATGAAGAGTTAACCTGAATGGATGTGGCACAACAATCAGAAAGTTAAGGACTGGTGTATGTATGATTCACCTATCTCAAAGAGGTCAAACAGTCTCTTTAGTTCAAGTTAAAAGTTTTTTTAAAGTTTAAATATATTTAACACATGTGATGTGTTTTGTTAAATCTAAGTGAAGTCTTTAAAAAGTGTTAATGTATTCATTGATGTAGTTTACATACCATTTGGTGTACCCATAATATAACAGCATTTGTATATATATTTTTAAGGTACACAAGTGTTTTTCTCTATTTTATATTTTTCTTGATTTAGTTTGTATTATTAAATTACATGCAAAAATTTAAAGCTGATGAACAACTTACTGTATAAATATTGTATAAAGTTATCAAAAAGCTTTTAAACGGTAAATGGAAATATAATTATTTTTATCTTGCTGCTTTTGTTTGCTTTAATAATTGCTTTTTCCTTTATGGGTGCATTAAAATACGTATAGCCTTTGTGTTGACATTATATGTACCTTTAAATACCAAATTACTGAAATTAATTTTAATGTTTAAATAAAATTAAAAAAGTTAGTTACATGTAAATTTTACAGATTTTAGGAGGGCAGTATCCAAATGAACTTATGAAAGAACAGCTTGCCAAAGATAATGCTGTTGTGGTAAGCATTGTTCCTAATTTTGAGGAGGAAACAAATGCAATATATATTTATTTCAGTGAAACATTGTTTATTGTTTGGAATTTGTAAACCACTCATACAAAAGTCCTATTTAAATATATGAAAGATGCATCTTATTATTAAAGAGTTTTTATTTTTTGTTAAAAATTTAATTTTAAAGGTACATGTTTTATTTATATGCTTTATTTTTTTAATTTATGATGCTTTTTATGGGCAATTGTTAATAGCTTGCTTCATTACTAACACTTAACAATTTCTTTTTTATCTTTAGGCCGCAATTTTGGTTTTAACGAATAATTTAGTTGCAGCTAACTTTATTTTTTTTTCTTTTAATTATTTGAATTTTTTTAATACATCTTTTGAGATAAGTGTAAAAAAGTGTTATAATTAAAATTGTTTAAGTCTGATGTGTTTAATACAATTCATATGTCAATCTTGTGTCATCTTTTTGTATAAAAAACAAATTAGTATTGCATGAATTATATTTGTAAGTAATACATATGTGTTAAGTCTGGATAAATAATATTTTTTCCCCTTGGATTTGTATAAAACCTCAATTATTTAGGAACATGAGGCAGGATTTAAAGTATTTTCTGAGGTGGGAAAAACATTCTATGAATTATAATACATAGCTTCATTTTTATAAGTTGCAATCAATATATATATGTATTTCCCTTGCCTCTGGATAGGGGAAAGAAATTTAGCATTTTCATTTTAGTCAATTATTTCTTGTATATATATATTAACTTTTGCATACTAAATCATTCTTTCAGTAGCTATGCTTGTATTTTAAAAATTAAAATGACAGAACTCTTAAATAATGTTTTTTAGTCTTTAGCCCCTCCCCTCGTAAAATTCTTATTCAAGTCTCCAAGCAAGTAAAATTTTGTAGAAAATTGAAATACATGTATTATGAATTAGATTAAACTGATATTAGCTGTGTAAATATAAATTTTATAATAGTCAAATTAGGTTATGTGTATTTTTCTAAACAAATTTTAACCTTTTTTTAAAAATTTTCTTTTTTTACATGTATGTATTTTGTTTGATAAAAATAGCTTTATTTATATTATCATTGACTTTTCATTTTTAATTTTCCAAATGGTTTTTTAGCATTTTAATACACTTACAATTCACTATTTACTACTAAAATAGCTTGCATATTAATTTGTAATTGTATTGAAACTTTTATTTTCTGTAAAAAGTTATTTATATGAGGTAGTTAAGTCTTTATTGCAAGCTGTATGAAATAATTTTAAAAATCTTAAAATTTAAAATCATAAGAGTTATTTATTCTTAAGTAATTTTTTTAAAGCTATTTATTGCTTGGTATTCTTAGGTCTGTACAGAAGGACGTTTAATCCTGGAATTCACATTTGATGACTTGATGCGGATTAAATCTTGGCATTTTGCAACAAGACAACATCGAGAATTGGTCCCTCGTAGTTTAATTGCGTTGCAGGTAATGTATATTTACAAGTTGGATCATTTTCAAAATTTTGCATTTAACCAAAACTGTTAAAATATAGCTTAAATTTACTTGAATTATTTTATCAAATTAATTTTTAATATTTTAAATTAATTTAATGATTTTTTACTCTGTTTATTCTTAGGCTCAACAACAAGATCCCGCAATGTTAGAACAATTATCTAAAAACATAACAAGACAAGGTCTTACAAATTCCACTCTAAATTATCTCAGGGTAAATAATAAAATATACTTTGTTATACTATTCAATATATATTCTAAATTAATCTATTTTTCTGTAGTTAATGATTTGCTTTGAATTAACATTTTACTATTCTGATTTCAATAGCTGTATGTATCTACAAAACTTAAGTTGAGTTAGCTCTTTGTTAAGTCACTTTATGTTTGTATTAATCATTGTTTTCACTCAATGTTTTAATAAATATTGAAATTATATATACATATATTATTTTTCCTTTTTATTAAAATTTGTATTCACTGTTATAAAAAAAATGCAATTAAATTAATAATGATGGGTTGTTTTACCTTAATAGATGGAGAAAGTAATTGAAAAAATATTTTGATATAAATGTCTAACTCAATTATAGTATAAAAAATCTGATATACATAAAAATGGAGTTCTTATTTTAAATTTTTGGTACACATTAGGTTCTAGTGTTTAAAAATTTGATTGAATAATACTTGTACTTTGTTTCATGTATAGTTGTGTGTAATTTTGGAACCCATGCAAGAGCTTATGTCCAGGCACAAAGCTTATGCTCTTAGTCCAAGAGATTGTCTCAAAACAACTCTTTTCCAAAAATGGCAAAGAATGATTGCTCCGCCTGGTTAGTTGGTTTATTTATTTTTCTGTAATAAAGGTGAAAAACCAAGCTTCCTTGTAAAATAAAGCTAAATTCTAATTTTAGTGACATTTATGATTTTATTTGTAAAATTTCAGTGATATATTAAAAAATTTAGCTAAAATAAATGGTTTTTGTTAGTATTTTATCTTACAATCATATGATTAATTATTTGAGTAAAGATTTTATATACATATGTAATTGGTTTATCAAATGTAATTTGTTTAGATCTTAAACATAACTTATTTTGTAATTGAGGTATGAATGTCAGTGATATAGCTACAATGTATGTTCAATTTCTGTGTGAAATTCATTGCTAGTATATACAAGTTTTAAAGAGAAAAATTTTCTGCATTTAATGTAACATGATTATTACTTTATATATTATCAATGTATGGTTTTTACTTGCATAATATATAATTATTGCTAAATAATTTTGCTTTTTAAATTAATGCAATGTATTGCTTATAATTACAATCAATATCCTCCATGCTTTTTTTTAAAAAAAAATAGAGGAGTTTCTTTAAAAAATTCTAAGCGAGTTAAAATTTTGTTGTAGCATCAAATTTCTCTTTTGCACAATTTTAAACATTTAATTAGTTATAAATTAAAGATATGAAATGTTCTATATTTTTGTTTATTTGTCTTTTTTATTTTTCATGTTTTTGTTATTAGAATTTATTTTTATATTTATAATTTGCTTTCTGCTGCATGTGATTGTATATTGATGTCTTGTATAAAATACTACTAAAAAAAACTTTACGGCACTGTGGAGCTGGGTGCAAATGGTGGCTTATTATTCATTAATCTCACTAGGTGCTACTCACCGAGCTGGTCCCAATGACTTTAAAATGCAGCCTGAAGTAGGTAGGTCTCTAAACAATTGATCTGGGGTGAACTTATACTTTTTTCCTAACCCACATATTTTGGTGATGGTATATTTTGTTCTAATTATATTGGGGATATTTCTGCCTGAATATAATCCATTTCTCGTATTCTTAATAGAATAAGTTTAGTGTTTATTCTCATAAAATTACTAAAATATTTTGTAAAGGTTAATGACAAGCAATTTTAAAGCATAGGTGTAGAAGTTATGTTAAATTAAAAGTACTCGTAAATATATAGAATAACTCTGAAAAGTTTTTCAATGTTTATGCTTTTGACGAAGTATTTAAGAGTATGTATATTTGGGACTATTTATTAATGAAATATTTTGATGTATTTAATGTTTGAAATGAGGGGAAATTAAAGGATAAATAATTAACTTTAACTTTAGAATTTGGATGGACATTCAATAAAATATTTTTATAACTGGTGAAATATTCACTGAATTTGATTAGCTTACTAGTTCCTATTGTCACAAGTTTTAATTCTTTTGATTTAATTATTAGGGAGACATATAAAAATTAAAGTATCAATTTTAATTTAATATATAAGCTATATGCATTAGAGCTTTAAGATTGTAAAACATTCATTGTCTACTATAATTATGATGAGAATTTAATTAGAAATTTTTAACTTGGTTAAAAAAAAGGCTTTTTTTTTTTAGTTAAAGGGTAAAATTAGATATCCCAACACTTTTGTAAAATATTCTGCATGTTGTTCTGCATGGTTTTGTTTGCTTATGCATGGCTTGCTTTTTTCATTATGTTTTGTTGAACTATTTTCTAATTAAATTTGTGCAAAGTTTATGTGATACAACATGATAAAAATGGATAATTAAAATTGAATTCATGCTGTTTTTGCCCTTTTAAATTATTTTGTGTGTACAGATTCATTTACATAGAATATTCCCCCATGAATTAATCTGCATCTGATTATGTATTTGATAAAATTACATATATAAAATTTCTTAAAATGAAAAAAAAATTATCACAAATGATTTTAAACCTTTTAAAATATTAAGTTTTAGGCTTCAGTTTTAAAACACCTTAATTTTTTCATTTACTTTCTATTATTTTATTTATTGATTTTATTTTTTCTGTGTTTAGAAACTCAACGTCCACCAAGTAAAAGACGGAAAAGGAAATCATCTGCAACTAATAATGCAAACAGTACAGGAACTGGTTCTGGCAAAAAGAAAAACATGTCACCTGGCCCTCCTAATTTTTCCCTGGCATCACAGGTTTGTTCAAAGGGATCTAAGAAAAAATCCCCCACCCATCTTGTCATGGTCTTGATGATAAATTAGTAACATTTCTCCTTTTACACAAATCATTGAAGTTACATATTAGTCTCAAAACATAAATTGTGGAAATTTTTTAAAAATCTTAAATAACTATTTAAGTGTGTGTGTGTTACCTATTAGACTCTTAAATTATAATTTATTAGGTTTATTTATGCATTTAAATTATAATTAATATTTTTTTTTATCAATTTTTTTATTCATAGAATTCAAGCTCTCAACCTTAAAGGAAGTTTGTGTGGCAAGTATTTGGTTTATTTTTTTCTACTGTATTCAGCATTTATTCTTTTATCTAATTCTTCATATATTTACAAAACAACAGTCAACTATCATTCAAACAAATTAATACTATAAAATTATCTCTCGTGTGTGCTATTGTTATGTTAAAGAGTGTCAACTTCAAGATGGATGTTGTTCATATTAGTACATAAAAGGAGTTTATTATGTGCTCTAAATTAATCTTTTCTTTCTCAGCTGCAAATTCAAGAAGTATAGTATTAGTTTATTTATATTTCCTTTTTTTTTTTCTAAAATTAATACTAAACAAATTGTGAAGAATTGATTTTTGTAATTATTGAGACTAAGAATGACAATATTTATTTAGAATTCTATTTTAAAATGGAAGAATTCAGTCGTGTTCATTTGTTTTTCTAGTAATTTTTTAAGAATTCTTTAAAATGGGGAAAAGGTATTGACAGTAGATTTTTATTAATTGTAGAAAATATATGCAGTGGCAATTTTTATTGATGTAGGGAGCAATATTTTATTTCAACATTTAATTACAGCAGAGTATAGGATGTAATAATAGATTTTGCTATTTCATTCTCATATTACATAATTTTAATTAGAACTATTCAGTTTATATATATATATACACACACACATACAGTTCAAAGAATCATATTTTATTGAAAATTCTGATATTATTATTCTGAAAATTCTTTCATCTACCAGAAAGTAACCTTGCATGTTTCTATCCCAAGTTATTTTACTATTCTTTAACACTCGAATTAATCGCATTGTGCTGCATGATTTCTGTTTACACTTTCATTAGTATGATTTCATAGAATGCAACAATTTTTTCTGGAAACTAACAAAATATTCCATAACTTTAAAAAAAATATATGATTGGATGGCATTGAAGACTTAGTTTGAAGTAGGTATAGAAGAACAAATGATTTTTTTATATATAAAATTTACAAATACTTTATTGTCTCAGTAGTTCTGTTTTTGGCCAAAAGCATAATAAGCACTTGCCAATGGTGTGTATTTTTTTCCTGAAATATTATGCTTTGTGCTGCATACATTGGCTAATGTTTATTGCACTCTTGGTAAAAAGAAAATATTTGCTTGATTAAAAGTGCCTATTTTTCCTTCCTGATTGTTTTAATGACAGTTGACTGATTTGTTTTCCTGTTCAATAAAATTCTAAAGACAGGTGAAATTGCCAGATTTTTAAATTTTTAGTCAAAAGAAAATGCTGTAATACATTAGAATGTTTGAAACTAATTCCTCTGCCACAGTTAACATTCATGTCCTTTTTGGTATTAATCCAAACTTTTTACTCTGTGTTAATTTATGTTCAGTTGGCAAATATTGTTGTCATGACTGTTCTTTTTCTTTGTGTTTGCTGTATGCCTTACTCTTAACTTCTTTTAATAATAAAAGAAAAATTGTGATGCGCTGTCCTTTTTTAATTTCTTCCTAATAAAACTGTAGAAATTAACCCTATTTTTTTCCCATCTGAGTTAGTAATGCAATGCATGTAACTTTTCATTTTGAGTTATAAACAAATTCTGGCAACTTCACCTGCCTTATCTACTCCTCTTTATTTTTGGAGTCTTTAGTTTGTTATGGCTGGAAAGTTTCCAGAATTTGTTTTTAATCAGATTAACAATACTTCTTTTAAATATTTAAATGAGTTATTAAAATTTTCAGTAGAATGAACATTTGCTCTCTTTTGTCCAATAGTAGTTCCCAATTTAAATTTTTTAGCATTTTTGTTACGTAAATGTCAGTTAAATTTGTGTTCAGATAAAAAAATCTGTTATTTGATTTGTATATATGAATCACCAAGGGTCTGTGTATGTTGTAATTTAAATTTGCCCTTTGATAATTTTCTCTTGTAATGTTATTGTTTTACTTATCTTGCAAGATAAGCTAAGTAGAGCTTTTGAAATTGAACCTCGTGCTTCCAAAATTAAGGAAATTGGATGTATTGGGATAAAATTAATCACTAATCTGAAATTTTTTTTAAAAAAAAAAATTTAATTTTTAAATGTTTATTTTTTTAAAGTATCATAAAAGATAATAGAATTTCTTATATTAGGGTATTGTTTAGCTTTCTAAATTATATATTTAAAATAATAATGTAATCAGAGTTTTAAAAAAAATATCATTACTAGCTATTCTTGTATACATTTAAATTGAGTTTTATATCATTATGAGGTTGTTTATGAAATACAGTTGTGTGAATTTCACTCGTTCTCATTGTGCATGGCATAGAAATGTCAATCCAGCGATCATTGTTATATAAATAAAATAGATTGTATTATCAATGAAGCACAATTGTATTGTACCATGTGTTCTATAATTTTAAAATTATGTTTGTACTTTTGATTTGTTGTAGGATGTGATGGTTGTTGGTGAACCTTCTCTCATGGGTGGTGAATTTGGGGATGAAGATGAGCGCCTCATCACCCGCTTGGAAAACACTCAATATGATGCATCAGCTGCAGCTGCTAACGGTTTGGATGATGGAGATGAATTTTCTGGAAATCCTGTTGGTCAGGGTCCAAATCCTGGAGGTGGACCTCCACCTTCCTCTTGGTCGGGACAACCACCATCCCAACCTCCTGAACGCAATCAGACAGGAGGTCCTGGCTCTGTACCTCAGCCACAAAATCAGGAAGACAAAAAACCATCTCCAGCTATTAGCCAATAAAAATTTTGCACACATGCGCTGAGAGACAGCAGCTGATTTGTTCAGCAGTAAAAGTATTAGCAGCTCTTCCAAGTGAACCATTTGTGAACATTTTTATGTGTGTTCAATCTTTGAACATGTAGGCCTAGCAAACAACAATTAGGTGTTTTACCCTCTCCCCTATAGAAAACTGTTGTGTACAAATACAAACTGGTGTTTGTTGTTTCTATGGCAATTTTACTCCTCATAGAAGGATTTCGTTTTAAAATGGAAACAAAAGGTGGCAAGATTTTATATATTGTGGCTGGTTTTATTTTCACTGCAAAATTAAAGGATGTCTGTATATAGTCGTGATGTGTCATTACTGCAATTCACATGATTTCATTTAATTTTTAAATTTCTTCAGTCATGTCATTGTATATTATCATACTTGCATTGCCCTTACTGAAAAATAATTCTTTAAAAAATATGTACTTTAACTTGTGTAATATTTAAGTAGAAAATTTTTTTCTGGTACTCTTGAAAAATTTACATTTTTATCATATTTCTTGGTTCAACAATTAAGTATTTTCATTGTAGTCAATTCAGTTCGGTTCATTTGTGCTGTACATATGTAACCTAAACATCAGAGCATACATCCTTTAATTTTGTCTCTTCATACAGTGTTGCATTTTATACACAATTGAATCTCTAGACCAAATATTGGTGTCTTGTATTTATAAATGACATTTGTGTAAGATCACATACAGTAAAGGTAGTGATGTCTTGGAAGAAAATAAAAAATTATTTTGAAAAGCCTTGTTTGGTGTCGTTTTGAACTTATTTAATTTGAATTATGTGGATTTTTTTTTTGTTGTTGTGATACAATACAATAATTTCTGATTGCTAAAGAAATTTTAAAGACTATTTTTAAGGTATATCACTTGTAAATTCGATTTGGCTAACTCTGTTTTAAATATGTTGAGAGATTTATAAATTTGTCATTAAAAACTAGGGTGAATTAGGTCAAATTGATACATCCACATCAGTTACCCAATTTAGGTATTTAGCCTTGTCAAATCCCAAACTAGATCTAAAAAAAAACTATGTATCAGTTGAAACACACATGAGCTATTTTCTTTACTTTTTATTTCTACTACAATAATTTTAAAATTAAAAAGTGTTCAACACAATTTTAACATATTTCTTTGATAAAAAAAAATTAAAAATTCCAAGACATTGGAATATAATATACAGCTTTTTCTTCTCAATGTAGAGCAGTATGTTTTAAACAAAGTCTAATAATCATCATGGAGTATTGTTTCAAAAGATTAAATTATTGCTTGTGTGGAAAAGTAAATTAAAGTGGGCAACTTTTTTTTTTATCTATACTCGTAATTAATTTTGCGTTTAAGATACATGTGTACTCCAGTTTGAGAACTGAGGAAGTAAAATTTGAACTAGAAAATTACATCACTATTTTGTGAATTCCATTATATAACATCAGTGTTAAATTTTTTATTCCTTTTCCGTTAATTTTAATGTCATTATTGGGGATATGCACAACTAATACAATTTGTTTCATTCATTTTTTTGGTGTAAGCACAAATGAAGGTTGTATTTATTTTTTTTTGGTAGTACTTCAGCTGTAGTTTTCTCCTTTGCCAATATACCCCTCTAATTATTTCTTTTGTCTGGATGGGCAAACTTATTTTCAAGCCTGTTTTTGATCAACATTAATTCCACATTTTACTCATGGTTATGAATCGCAAATGGTTTTGTCAGTTTTATCATGCATTTTTCTCTGTATCAATAAATCACTGCAAAATTTTAATGAGTAAGCAAAAGAAATGCACAAGGACAATTTGTCTCTGAAAATAGCTGATACAATGTGTTCAGCAAGAGAAGGTGCTGTATTGGCTAAATTTTGAATTTGCCTGAATAATGAAATTTCTAATCTAAAGAACACAATAGTGGAGGTGATTTTACTTCTAAAGATGGACAAATTTGAAGCCACTTAATGACAGTGATTTTGAGTACTATTTTGCTGAGAATAAATGCTTCTAGTTAATCACTTTCATCCCTACAGTGAGTTAATGAGTTCCTAGCTTGCTTGGGAACTAAACACTGAGGGTTTAACATCAGAGTGACCATCTAACCGGAACATCTGCTCAGTACCCAAAGTCATGAAAACTAATTTGGGCACTGTAAGCATCGGCCCTCAATGGGCTGTTGTGCCACTGAGTTTAGTATAGTTAAGTCACTGTAATCAGTCAAGAATAAACTGTTCAATGAATCTCTCCTACTGAAGTTATTTTATCATTTATTTCTGAGAATATGAATCAGAATCATTAATCAAGATCATCATTTAGTATGAAAGATGAACAAATTTGCTGATGAATAAAGATTTTATAAGTCAATTTGTCCCATGTGATGTACTAAAGCACTACCATCTCTTAAGAGCTCAGAAGAATGACTTTGTTCTAAAGTCCTTTTCTACACTCTTTTTTTGGAAATTGTCAACAGAAAAAGTGTTGTAAACATCAATGTTATTCTACAATTTTGGTGCTTTAGAAGATTAATTGGACCATTTCTAAAAGAAAATGAGGACACCATAACAAATGCTCCAGACTTCTGACAATAGATATCCAGAAGATGATCTCAATAGGTATCACATCTATAGTCACCAAAAAATACTTTGCACATGTTTTCCAATTTCTTTAATGTATCCGGAGAAAAATCTTTCTGTAGAATAAAGAGCCCAAAAATTTTTAAGAAATATAAGAAAAACAGAAATTTTTGTGGATATTACACAGAAAATTTTATTTAACTATTGATAATTTTGTAAAAATTTATGTTAAACATTTAAATTTATTTAACGCGAGTAATTTTGTGAAATTTTTCAATATATATATAAATGCTTGTTTATAAGCTTCTCAGTTTTCTTGCACCTTTTATTTCTAGCTTGAGGTTTGCTCTACAACTTTTACCAGTAGGAGACACTTCTGTATTCAACTAGATTTTATATGTATATTGCCCTACATAATTAAAAAAATTAAATGGTAAAAACTGAATATTTAATGATTTTGTGATGTCGATACTTTTGCCAGTTTCATGAAATTTTATTGCACAAATTCTGGATACACAAAAAAAACTAGGGATTTTTAATGAAGTGTTTTGTTTTCACAATTATAAGTGCTACTTCTATTAAAATAACACCTACATACAAATAGCTAATTGAATATTTAGTGAAAATGATAAATCATTTACAGCTTTTTATGATACATGGTGATCAAATATACCATTTATCTTTTTTAACTTGGAATTGAATGAAAATGAGCTTTTTCCATTGAAAAACCCATTCTGCATACTGTAAATTATACGACAGGAAGGACTCATGGCATGACAAAGGTAGCTGGTCCTCAGCATACTTCAACGGCTATTTTCATGAAAGATCCAATTCTTCCCCCAAACTCGATTTTACCTTAAATTCTTTATACTGCCAGTGACAAACTTTTGCACAGTACTTCTCTAGAAAGTTAAATAAATATCTAAAATCCAAAATTTCGAGCATGTGTTCGTTTTATAATTGTTTACTTATTCTATATTAAAAAAATTTCTAGATATTCAGAATAGATAAGAATTTCCTATAGAATGTAACATAATCTCCTTTTTCTTGATATATTGTAAAAGTGATTGTTTTGCCTACTGTATATCATTTTCTCACAATGTATGCCTCTGCACATTAATGGAATCGCAACAATAATCTTGATATGTGCAACCTTCAGATGCATACTTAGGGTAGGGGTTTAGGGCAAACCTCTTCCTTAAACCAACAGTTTTTATAATCTTTAATTTAAAAGATTACACCTTGGTGCTTTTTTTGTCTTGTATTTTAGGAAACATAACCCTTCCCATAAGAGTAGTTTGTGTACACTAGGGTTTCTGATTTCCCCGGGAATGAAATTGTTGTTCCGGGGAATACATCAAAATTTAAAAACAAGTTATTTGTAAATAACATCAATAATAATTATATAAAATAAGGATGCATATAAGTTGTAAAATTCTTATTTATATAAAGAGCTAAAAAGTACAAAAAATATATAATAAATTGATTATTCATTTTTGAAATAGGATTTCAGAAAGCATAAGCAATTTATACTTTTATCACTGAGGCATGGAAAAAATGTTACTGTTAAAGATTTTGTAAATTAAAAATCTTGAGGGAAAAAAATTCACATATGAAAAATAATTACTAAAATTAATGTTCTTTACCGACTCATTCATTTGAAAATTAACCAGTCAAAGCTGAATCAATTATTTCTCTAATGTTGCTAATAAGAGATAAATATTAATATATACTTGGAAAACTCATTTGCTGCTGAAGTGCCGATTATGTACGTTAAAAATATTAATTATTATACTTAAGATATTTTATTTCTATAACCAATTTCTTGTTTATGGAATTGCTGTATTGTTGTTACATAAATATTAATACAAGGATCTTGCATGAAAGTGAAGTTTAGAAAAATAATAAATAAGAAAAATTGCACGATTGCTTATAAAAAATATTCTCCCCCTAACAGTTTGTGGGTTCATTCCCTTCTTATAATTGCTGATTCAATTAAATAACTCATAATAAAGACAAGTATCAGAAATTTTTTTAAAAAAGATTAAATAAATAATAGTTTTAAGTATTAGTATTTACATTATCCACACATAAATCTAGATCTTGAAACTTTGATCACATAGTGCTGGTTGGCAATGAAATGCGATTGCTTTAAAAACCCAATATTTCTTGTTAACGAAGCTCGATATACAGGAATTAATCGGACAGTCTCTTTCATACAAGAGCTGGAAAAATTTTCACCCCTAAAGTTCTCATATTACACTCCAACCCCACAGTTGGGGTAACAAACATTCCTTCGTCCAGAAGTTTCAGAGTGAACGATCGCAAATTGCCACAGTAGGGTCAGTTAACAATGTTTGAGATTGAAATCTAAGGTCAAGTCAAAAATAGCTACCTCATAGATAATTCAAGCCCTGTGTGATTCCAGGGAATAGAAAAAGTACAGAAATCTTATGATTTTCTGGGAACCCGGGAAAGAAACCCTAGTGTACACCACTGGCAAACCTCTCAACCAAACAGTTTGGTTGATATCCGCAACTTGACTAAATTGTTTAGTCATAGAATTGATTGTATACACAACCTTACAGAAATAAGTTCTGTTGTAATGTTGCCTTGTATATGTGTGTATGAAGATAAAATGTCTTAAAATCAAAATAATGGGGAAAAACAGTAGTTATGGAAAACATTACATCAAGAAAATTTCAGCAGCATTATAATAAATTGGGAAAGAGTGTAAATGTGCAAATTATCAATAAAGAAACCATAAAATATATAGTTGACACTTTTTATTCAAAATTTCACACTTCATACACTTCAATTTTTAACGCTTCATGTTTTTTCCTACTAAATATGAATTCATTTTTAAATATTTATTTTTTTAAAGAAGGAAAACAACATTGTATCATTTTTTCATGCATATTAATTGGGAAAAAACAAATTCGTCCCCTAATAAATAAAAGATATACTAATTAAGATTAATTTTACATCTCTTCTAAAGGTGAATTTTGTAGAAGAAATCACATGTTTTAAAGTAGCAGCTACTAAAATGCATGCATCCAAAATTTTAAAGATCACATTACTTAAAACATCAAAGTAAAATTCTAATACATTTTGTAAAAATTGCAATAAAAAAGGTGAAAAAACACCAACTTAAAAACTGAAACACAATAGTAAAAAATTTTAATATTTATGTAAAAAGGCAAGATTAATTCATTAACTAGTTCCTTAATTTTTTTTTAAAAAAAACTTATTTCTACTTCAAATGATCTTTATAAATTTCAATGCAGTAATTTTAAAAGCTTGAGAGTTCATATGCAACATGTTGAATTATCAATTACCATTAATTAAATGAAATGTATTCAAATGATCTAAATATTAATCAACTTAAGAACTAAATATACAGCTGAGAATTCTTGTAAAAAAAAATACATTTAACTGCAAGTCATATAAAATTACAAAAGCCTTAAAACAGAAAATTAAAATGAGCCTACAAAAGTTTTGCAAAAAACATGCAAATTAACTGGATTTTGACTATCAATAGGACATTACAATGGTTGAGTAACACACAGTACTTATTTTTTTTATTGCTATTTATTACATACGCTACTGTAGTATCAATGGCAGATTATTAATTTTCTTTTTAAATAACATATGAAAAAATACACACACCAGACTGCATGAGAAACACATCACAAGATATTCACAGTTACTAAGTTTTTCTTGGTACAGAAAAACATTTTTAAATGCCACAAGGAAACAAAAATATTTTTCCTTGCGAAAAGGAATGCCATCCTATGTAAAGCATATATTAAAACTCTAAAATTAACATATAAATATATAAAATATATATAAAAATTCAGAATTATAAAATACAAACTAACCAGTCAAACATAATAAGTACAAGATAGAAAAAGCAGAACTCACAGACTCATCAATTTTAAATATTGATAGCAGGAGATCCATTTTTCCCGTTTTTTTTTACTAAAAACTAAAAGTAAAAGTTTTCATTGAAAGCAGAGATAAAAACTGTTTCACTCTCTGAGCTGTAGGACAAAGGTGGAAAGACACTAGAGGCAAATTGGATAAAGTCAAACTTGTCTCATATTGTGGGAGAAACAAAAATGAGGCCATAGGCACTGAGAATTCAGTCGATGTCAAGTCTAATGATCACACACTTTCTGCTGGACTTTGGAATTCACTAAGGGCCTTAATAGGAGCAATATGTTTCTTTTGGGAGCCTTTACGTACTTTGGCTCGCACCTCCTCTGGCTTTTCACGGCGTACTAGGGGTTTCTTCTCAGGAGCTTTCATCTTCCATACCACAATGGGAGACTATTAAAAAAAATAAGAAAATTTTAAATTATGCATTTTCTTTCAATAAAATGTAAAGTAATAAATTTTAAAATAACAATGACAATTAAGTTAGATTGTAATTACTTTTTGCATTATAAATGCAATTTTAAAAAAATGTCTTCAAAATTCAATTGTTCTATTAAAATCGCAAAAAGCAATAAATTACAATCCTTTAAAAATTAATAATTTATTCAATAAAGAAAGATAAACTGTTTCTTATTTTATTTCAAGTAAACAGTTTGATATTTCAAGTTTTTCAGTGTTGTATATTATGTATAATATAAAATAAAAGCTTATAGAATTTACAAATCAAAAAAACGATTATTTAACACACTGTTATCCAATTTTTTTATTAATAAATAATAATTTTTAGAAATGACTTTTTATGAGTACTAAATAGTAATACACTAAAAACTAATTTTTAAAAATTTTCAGTAAGCAATATTTTGCAATCAAGTTTGAGGAACAGTCTTTCATAATAAAGCTTTGGAAAATCCATATAAAACAGAAAGAGCACCGAGTAAAAATATAAATCATCCTAACACTTCCACCTTATAAAATGATACCCATTTTTTCAAATGAAATAAAATAAGACAAATTCAAGAAAAAACTTTCAGTGAATTTAATGTCTGAATGTAATAACAGAACGAGTAACCAGAATTGTTTCAATCAAAGCAATGGCATTTTTAACATCACAATTCTAGTTACCTATAAAACTTAAAGATGAAATGAATATGTATTTGGTCAAAATGAGAGTTAGCTGAAAAATACTTACTGCAACTTGGACACTTCTTGGATACTGAAAGAGAAAAAAAAACTAATTTCAGTAAAGTTAAAATATTTTAATCGTTTTATATTAAAAAACCCACAGATAAATGTAAAACAAATTCAAATAAACATACTTTTCTTAACACATATGTAAGTAGTAATGAAAATAAAAAAACAGTCAAGTACTAAGTATATACATTTGCATAATAGTAATACCTTTGTAGATGCTACATAGGAAGCTTTGACGGTTAAAACTACAGCATTCATTAAGTTCTTAGCAGCTTGAATTAGTGATGTGGCACTGTCCAACTGAAAAAGAGTGCATTATATTTCTATTTTTAATTTTTATGAGAGAGAGAACAATTTTTTTTAAAAAAAACTCTTAAAATTAAATGATACAATAATTTTGGTTGATAAACCCATTGTAAAAATAAATTACCAACATAAGTTTAAAAAAATATTTCATTTAATTCTTAATTAAATTAAAATACATTATAAATTTTACGAATAAAAAAAGGCTTTTTAGAAACAAATTCTACAAATCGTTCTTTCCAAGTTATTTTCTGAATTTTTCTTTATATCCTACTAAATAAATAGTATTCTACCAATACTGACATTTAGTAAGAAATTCGGCAAGTGATATCCCAAACATAATTTAGGTTAAATAAAAAATTCCTTGTAAATAATTAGAAAAAATAAATTTCAAAAGCATTTTTTCAAGGAATTAGTAATGATTTATGAAAGTTGATGAATTCAGTTGAAACAACTTGTTTCATAAGCAAAAATGAAACAAAATGGTATACTAATTTCAGAAATACAAGATGGAAGAATATAACTACCACCTCTCTTAAAAGGAATTAAATCCTTTAAATTTTTCAACTGCTTTGTTAATATAAAAATCAATGAATACATACACCGGATACAATAAGACTTCCTGAAATATTCTGCACATCTGCTTTTACTTTACTAGTGATGTTAAGTTGATGACAATAAAGAGCTATTCTCTGAAGGTAGGCTAACAGATCTTTCTTTGTACTAGATTCAGGGCACTGTAAAAAAATCATACAATGAACATTTTGGCAATAAAACAATAAATAATGATAAGCAATTCAAAAAGCTAATAGGAATCTTTATTTTAAAAAACATTTTATTAAGTTTATAATTATAACAGCATCAGAACATGGCTTTGACTAGTTTATTTTGGTTGCATTAAAATAGTAGTATGTAAACTATTCATGATGGACCTTGAAATTTTAAACTAGCATACAGTTAGAAGATTGACCATCCTCCCTTCTTATGCTTCACAACAAGAGATATCTTTCTGTCCTCAACCGTTTCAATATGCATCTTGCAACACAAGACTCAAAGCCATAGTTACATAGCCAACCAGAATCCATATATGTAATGAATAACAGATATATGTTGCTCCAATACAGCTTACGAATTTTATAAATATACTAATAATATGTTTATCATAATATGATTTAATTTCAATAATAAACTATGTCTTTTAAATTGTGATAATAATAAAATAGAAACATAACAAATTTTCTAACTTTTGGATTTTAATAAATATATATTTTAGTAACTATATTTATTCAAATTTAAGCCACACCCCAAATTCTCAATACCATTTTGGAAAAAAAATAATAATTAGTGTAAGAAGGTTTATCTATGGTTTGATATTTACAAAATTAAAAAATTTAACATGAACTAATAAGTAAATAATTTATTTAACCAAAATATTAAAAACTTTTAAATACAAGCAAAAGCCTATAACTGCTATTACCATCAGAATCATGTTCTGTTTCCTTCATTCAGTACATTTTTCCTCCTTCAACTTTAAATCATATCTGATTTTCAAAAGCATTAACATGGGGGGAAGTGGGGTTTAGATTTTAATAAATATGGTATTTTTTGTATAATATGATTTTTATGAATTTGATAATCTTATATAGAGATGCAGGTAGATCATTATGAGGAGAACTTCAGCTATGTCTTTATCACATGGCATTGGACTTTCTTGCCATTTCATTACCTACAAATACGGAATGATTATTTAACCCTTTTGGGAAGAAAGTCACAAATACGTGCATATCGATAGGGTTAAAGGTTTCTTTTGCTAGTGGCACTCTGAGGCCAGAGGATTTATTGTTGTTAAGCCTAAATCTATGAAAATACCGAAATATGAACACATAGTTTAATATTGCTCTGAAGATTATACAATCAGCATATGATTTATGTATTTTGTATTTGAATACATTCATATATCATTTAATGATTCTTATTATACATTTGAAAACTAAATAAGTATGTGTTTAAAATTCTTTTTTATTACGAAAAATATTTGCTGTTTTGGAGGATTTTTTCAGAAATGTGAACAAATGAAATCTAAATTTCTATTGTGGATGACCATAGAGAGGTATTTTCTTACGTTGTAATTGGTATACAGATGTCCAAAATATTATCATAAAATTGATAATGAACAGAACAATTAGAATTTATTATTTTTCACTATTACTTTTCTCAAGAGTCTGCTTCAGAATCAATTTTGCATAATTTCTGCAATTCCGAGTTCAGTTAAACATTTTCAACCTTTTTCTCGACCTTCTAACAGAAAATAAAAATTTCGTCTACAAGATATAATTATCTATGAAAAACTAGACTTTAAACACAAACCAAACACTAGCAAAAATAAAACTCTCACCCATACTATAAACAAAACCAATGTGCTCATTTCAAGAGCAGCATAAAGCATTCAATTCAAAAACAACCCTTTCTCCTTATGTTAATAAATCAAAACCGATATGCATGCAAATAATGTTTCTCTCATTTTGAGAAATATAACGTATAGGTCAAATCTATAAGTATCTCAAATCTTACAGATATAAAATACCATCTATTATCCCAAATATTTAGTCTTCCAAAAGTTCCTAACTAGTAGCACACATTTGTGACGCTCGATGGTGGAAAAAGAAAAGTTCTGTCTTACATACGTGCCGCTCGAGAACTGCGAGGGCTTCATGATGGAACATATGTGTGACAGTCATTGCGAAGGGGGCTAGGTTGTCCTATTTTAGTGTATCTCCACTTGCAACAAGAATGCAACTTGTTATTCTTTAACAGATCCTTAATAATATGAAAGGGGAGGGAGATGCCAAATAGCAGGATTGCAGATTCTGTAGTTGGCATGTGTTTCTCTTCATAATGAAATGAACACATTTGTTGAGAAAATTGAGTCAAAGCTCCTTTCATTACGGTTGATTTTTAAGAATACACAAAATATTCATTGCTTGAAAAAAAATCTGTGAACCCCATTAAATAACATCATTAACAATCATAAAAGGAAAACTAATAAATTAAAAGTAAGAAAAATATATACAAGTCAAAATACCTGATCAGCAATTTGTCGGGCTAATTTATCTAATTTTGTACCATACTCCGAAATCTTTTTAGCAGCATTGATTACATCCATTGTTGTTTTTAATGGCCCTTTTCCTCTAAAAAAAAATTAAGTATTAATACAAAAAAAAAGCACTAAATGATTGTGCATATTCAATCATTAATCAATATAATAAGATTGTACAAGTTACATTTAATTCCTTAAAATGTATAATTATTGAAAGGAAACAAATTCTTATTAAAATCATGATCAAATTTTAGATATTAAATGATTGAATCTTTCAGATGAAAGGTATATTTTATTATAATTTAATTAATCTCTTTTTGAAGTTAAATAAAAATTTTCTTCAAATTTTTCATTTTTCTGTCAAATAATTATTAACTTTAATTTGCAATTTTTGAAATTTTATTAAATTTTCACATAGTTAATATGTGTTTTAAAACACATATTACCTAGTAAAGTCTGTCATTTCCATCATGATCATGCACATTTGCTTAGCAAGTACAATAACATCATTTCCTGTGTCATCCCATTTGGCAACTTCTCTATCGAATTTACTCTTCTCAGTGCGGAAGTTCTCGACTTGAGCAGCAATCTTTTGCTTGTCTTCTTCTGAAATATACCGATATGCATCCTAAACAAAGAAAAATAAGAGAAATTAAGAACAGCAATCTGCACAATTTTATATAAGTTTTACAATTTATGTGGCTTATTGTAATCAATTCACATTAAAAATGGATATACAAAAACATGATTAGAAAAATTTCTCTGCCAGTTGAACTATTCTAAGATTATTAGCGGAAGCTTTAAGGAATACAAATCTTACCAAATCAACTCCTCTAATTCCATTCTATATGTACATTAAATTCATCCACATATTAGATAATTATTTACTTCAATTAAGTATTTATCAAGTTGCCTACATTACAAGGGATCTATTTCAGTATTTTGTGTGTGTTTAATTATAAAGATTTAAATTTTCTCTTAAGTAATATTTTGATAGATTGTGCAGAAACAATTTTAAAATTAACACATTTCACAGATTTTTACCATCCAAATACCACGTTTCAGTATATACAATAATTTTTTTCAATGCAAAATTAAAGTCCACTGATGACAGATCCATGTAGTAATATAAAACAAACAGTATTTAAGCTAATATATGATGGTGGCTAAAATTATGGATACTTATTGAATTTTTATATCTTTCAACCTAAAATGCTTTTGTAAAAATCTTACATGTAATGCACATATTTACAAGTATATTTAATGCTGAATTAAAGCAACAGAACAAAATTCCCAAACACAATTAATATAGTTAGTAGGGTATCCCATTCTTGATTATATCACCACAAGAATTTTCATTGAGGTGACAAATATTTAAAGAAATTTTTGTTGCCCCACATAATGCTAACAGGAAATTATAGCATCTTTTAATTGTCTTTTACTTCGTGAATGATACATTTAGGCAAAAATTTTTAAACAGTGATTTAGATTTTCAATGGGGTTTAAGTCAAGGTGGTTTCCTGGCCAACTAAATAAAATTCCTTTAGCATTTTTAGTCAATATTTGCAATAAGGCAAGAAGCTGAATTCTGTTGAAAGCTATTAAAGCATTATTGAATTATAGATATTAATAGAAGGGAGAAGTTTTAATTAAAAGATTGTAAATATATACCATCAATTACCTGCCTATAACATACATATGATATAACCCGATATATATATATTCTCCACTGCTCTACATTGCATATATTTTAAACCAATTTTAAAAATGTCATTTTATTGTCATCAGATCAAATAACCTGTTTCCATAAACTGCCCAATTAATATGTTCTTTCATTTGCCAAATTCTTATCTGACGTTGATATAGATTTTAAAAAAAGTTAGAATTTGAGAGAAAAAAGTCAATACTAAAATGACATTCATTTTTTATTCCTGAATTCATAGAAACAAGCCATACGTTTGGGCATCAGATGACAGTCTGATACATTTCATTTTCATCTTTTGTCATCAACAGCTTTAGAACACTTTTTTCTTCTGTTACACACATATTTTGCTGTTTAACATTTTATTCCCTCATGATGTACACAGAAATTTTATATTAGAAATAGTCACATTTCCACCTTCTTGTTTTGCAAATTTAGTGTATGAAGTATAATTTTCATGCAATATAACAATCCTAGTTAGTTTTTTTTAAGAAGGGGGATCTAATCGTGTTTACTTTTAAGTTATTATTTATATCTTAAACACAACCGTAATTCATATTGTTATAAATTAAGTGCAAATATTTTTTTAAATTTTCAAAACTATTTTGCACATAAAACTACTATTACTTGGAAAGCAAACATAAAGAATATGAAATTGTACTTCAAGGAACTGATTTCAGCATGCATATTAAAAGTTCATAATTCATTTATTCTTGGAACAATTGTGATTGTAATTAGCTAATTAAGTTTTATATTCTGATAATACGTAAGAGAAGACAGGTAAATCCTAGATGAGCAACTGTGGCTTTACCCATATCACTATAATTCAACAATATAATAGAGTTAGTTATCCTTTTTCAATTCCTACTATTAGTTCACACTCTCCCTATATAGATTTATATATATATCTTGTTCAAATTTTCAATCATTAATATAATACTTTTTATTCCTCCACTCAAGTTTAAATGCATTTTTTAAACTTGTAGTGGATAACCCTCGGTGTTAATACAGTTTTTTCAAATATTAATTCGTTAATTAAATTTAATTAATGAATAAATGGTAACAAAAAAAATAATAGTCTAACACGATATATAAAAAGGAAAATTGCTCAATGTGTCCCTGTAGCGCAATGGATAACATGTTGGACTTCTAATCCAAAGGTCGTGGATTCGAATCCCACCTGGGATGGCTTAATTTCTGAGAAAGATTTCTTTTTACTGTACTATATTATTGGAATAATTAAATTTAATTAATGAATAAATAGTAACAAACAAAAATAATAATCCAACACCATATATAGAAAGGAAAATCGCTTTCTATTTCGCCACTTAACATTGTGATTCTGTCATAAGTATATACATATTTATAATTGTAATTATTTTTTATAAAAAACTAAAATAAAATTTTTCTTTGCTGACCGAAGTAGGAATTGACTTAATTTTTTTTATATTACTTGTTATGTCTTAATAGACAAAATGCAATCTATCACTTAACTCAATAAATCTCTACACAGAAAAGGGACACCAAATAGAGTACAATTCTAAAATCTGCAAGAGGTGGCCTTAATATTTTTTTTGTCTTCAGCATTGAAGGAATAAGCTGTTTACCAAGGAAAACTAACAAACTCATATACCAAGGAATATTAAATATTAGAAATGCACAAATGCAATACTATCATTATTTTTTATAGGAAATACACATATTTTTGTTAATGATAAACTATTTTGCAGTTTCATTTTAATATCAATCTGTTTACTACTTATTCATATTGCCCTCGATCAGCAGTTCTTAAATTTTCAATCAGCCCCCTCCCCCTTTAAGTATCAGCTTGACATCACCAACCCCCAAAATTTTGAACATCCCTCTCTGGCTCCCAACACATAGCTGAGTGAATGATGAAAAGGTTCCTCAATAAATGTAAGACTGTCTCTGCTACTTATACAGACCTTTTAAGCACTTTCTTGCTTTTAAGAAAAAACAGTAAACCATCTAACTATAAAAATATTACAAAATATCAATTTCAAATAAATACGTAATGTACTTAACTGTATTAATTAAAATTTTTAATGAAAAGGGTGGTGCTGCATTTCTTCTGCAAATGGTGTTATTAGTGCAACTTGATTAAGAAATCGAGATGTATTAATAATTATTGTATTGGCAAGTTATGAATTCAGTTCTAAATTTTTATTATATTTTTTGAAAAAATTACACTGTAGAAATGGCTATATAGTTGCAAACAATAAAAAGATTGAATAAACATACTTGATCAGAATACATGTACTAGAAGTTTTTTTTCATCAATCATTTGTACATATAATTTTCACATTACAAAATGGAGAAACGTCTAAATCTATGATGTTAAATATAAGCATAGAATAATATTGTTAAATTAGCTAGCAAACCATTGCATTCTAAAATAGATAATGGTGAGTTTTAAATTAATTATTCTAATATCTTGTTAATAAAAGGCAGAATGTTAAATAAAGAGCAATATAATCTATAAATTTTTAAAAATTTATTTTATTCACAAAAATGTTTATTCTTGAAAATAAATTATATATAAATTAAATAAACTTACTCTGGTATTGTTTATACCACTAATTTCAGGATATTCATCAAAATCAGTATGTGCACTTGCTGTTAAAAAATATATGCATATTTTAGTATGAAGTATGTAGAACTGAACAGTGAAAAATCAATACATTACAACATGCATATCACCCTAACACACAATTACCTAATCCATATTTTTTATAACAATATAATGTTATGTAGCCTACATTCCTAAAAAATTTCCAGATTCATCATTCAAATATACATAATTATTAAAAATAAACCATAAATTATGTCAAAATTTTTTGTATATAATTTTTTTTCCAACAAAAATTATCTGTTTTAAAACTGAATCAATGAGATCCATTGTAAGTGTTTGTGCTTTACACACAAAAATCTTGATTACTTGCAAGTTAATTTAATAACAGAGCAATCATCTGATGTTTTAATTTGAATAGTAACCAAGGCAACTGGAAGTTTTTCCAATAACATGGATGAAATTGTGTCTTTTAAATCAATCTCTATAAAAATAATGAAAAATAAATTAAAAATTACTTTAATTTTTTTGAAGAATTTATATAAATTACAATTTTATAGACAGCAGACATATTTCTTCAAATTTGTATGTGTTTAAACTATTAATTTATATTTTAAATAGTTTATAAGAACATACAGTTGTTGAAGTTCCTTTTTTCTCAGATATATTTTCAAACATTTAACTACTTATAAAAAGTTCTAATATTAATTCAAGTTAAAAATATATTTCAATAAATCCAAATTTCTTGTAATTGGAAGCGATTAATATATTTTTAATAAAAAATTTATTCTTGTTTAATTGAGTCATCTAACTCGCTTCATTTTCTTCTCAGAATTTTTATTAATTATGAATTTTGTCCTAATTTTTCGAATACTTAAACCATGGTATTCCATATGAAACTAATGGAATTTGGAGCATCAATACAAAAATTCTTTTGTCTTACTTAACTAATAAAAATCAGTATTGTATTTAATTATTTATATATAAGCTTATAATTTAAATATATTAATAAAACAACATACATTTACTCTTTGTTTCAGAAGTATTAGCTTCAAATTCTATTTCAGTCTCGGAATCAAGCTCTTCAGCAGTCTAAAAATAAGATAATCATAAGAAAAACAGGATAATATTCAAAGAAAACCCCTATGCAACATAAAAATTAATTAATGTATTAATTACCCTGTTCATCAGAACAGCTCTTCTAATATCTCTCACTCCATCATAAACAAGTCGAGATGCGTCAATAAATTCATTCTCATCAACTTCCTTCTGAGGATTCGTGCTTAATGCTTCAACTGCTATTTCCACACGGGATGCAAAATTTGGCATGACTGTAACAATGAAATATTAAATATTACTTCCTCAAGCTATTTAATTTTAATAATTCAATAGATTGTCAAAACAAGGAAGGAAAATAAATAAATCACAAATATTGTAATTAAATAATTTCTGAATAGAATTATGCAAGCATTCTTCATTTCACTAAAAAAAACAATTTGGTAAACTAATGTAGAGTGCTAATGTAATAATTATGCATTGTACTGTAAAAAATACGAATTCAAATATTATTCTTTACAGAAAAAATTTTGTCCAGATATTTTAAAATTTTAAATTAAAACAGATTATATAAGGTTAATTTTAAAATCTAATTCTAGTTTATAGATTAAGGAATCAAAGATAATTAAGAATGAATAAAATAAGGGTTTAATATACTTACTTTTCATTGATTGTAATATTTCAATAAGGTATGCACATAAAATTAGATAACTACATAAAATCATACAGAAATTTTAAATATATATGAAAAAAAAAAATGAGAATAAGAGATTTGTGACACAAAATTTGAAAGTTTATTACATTTTATAACATTAATAATTAATACTTCATCTTTAAATAAGACAAAATTTTGATGAATGAATGACAAATAATTTTAATCTGAACTTAAGCAAGTCCCATTTATGAAATTATTGTATATTTGACAAGAAAAGTTTTTAAATTCATTTGGTTGAATCACTGTTAGATATTAAAAAAAATACATCTCAAAAGATTCTATGAAATTACATAATTACATTTTCAACAACCTCAAAATTTTCAAATATATTAAAATTCTTAATTTTTTTTAATACAGTTGGATCACCATATTACAAACCTTTATTTTGCAAATTTTTCCCTCAAACCAAAAACATTTTACTCTTTTCTTTGTAACCCCCCCCCCCTTCCAATACCTAAGTACATTTTCTATTCAAAGAACTTCCTGTTTTGCGACTTGATTTTTTCTCTCTCCTTGTTTTTAATATATTTCAGGAGTTTTTGCAAATTATTCCCTTTCAGCATATTTTATGTCTATCAATGACCTTGAGCTGGTTTTACCAGATGCCTATTTCATCTAATGCAATAAAATTGCCATAATTATTTACACAAAAAAACTTAAATAAAATTAACAGATTTTATCAGTAATTAAATATAAGGATACATGCTGTCGTATATGCTTAAATTACTGATTATAAAATAAGATTTGTTTAATATTACTAAAAAGCTTAATTAAAATTAGAAAATGTCATTAAAAAATTCATTAATTTTAATAAATTTATTTTCTAAAATAAAAATAAATGCATTTCTGGACAATGGTCCCCCCTCCTGCAGATTTATTTTTGATGGATAAGATATATAAAATAAATAGAAATTAATTTACAAAAAATAAATAAGTAAAAGTGTGAATAATTACTTTTAAATAATATATATTTTTCATTAATTTAAAATTTATTTTTTGTGGTTTCAACTAATTTTTCACATAGTGCACTTTTTGGGATTTAGTGACTTTGTTTAATAGAGGTCCAACTGTATTTGCAATTCGGAAACAGCAATTTTCTATACCAGCAAATGCTTCTTTATCACTACAATGAAACTTATATTCATACCATAACAGTAGCTAATATAGATAGCACACTTTTATAGGAAAAAACTACAAATTATCTAGAAAAAGAATAACAATCTACTTTTTACTTTAGGTACTGAGAAGATATCAAAAATGCATTACCCTGATCTTTGAGAATAGCAACTGCTTTTAAAACACCTTCAGTATAAATTCCAGGTTCATAATTATCCATTTCGGCAGCTACCACATTACAAACTCGAGCAGAACGTCCTCGAATTGCACCAGCGGTTCTATCTAAAGTATCAGCATCCCCCTCTTGCAGAGCAAGGACACATTTATTTACATCTTCTAATATGTGATTTTCTAAAATTAAGAAACAAAATTAGAAATAAATATTCTAATAAAAAAAAGAGGGAAAAGGCATCCTCACAGAAAATAAAGATAAAAATCTTGGTTCAACTCAAATATTAAATTTAAGCACAAAACTAAAAAATAAATTAATTCAAAATTAATTTCATTTATTTAAAATTTTCCTAAATGTTTTTTAAATCCCAGTTATTTTGACATATCCTTCAAAATCCAAACATATATATATTGAACTCATTTATAACTTTTAATGAAATTTATATCTAAATGAATTGCACCACAGTAATATGTAAAGAATGTTTACATTTAATAAACTCATCATAACATCCTTTTGGAGAAATGTTAATAAAAATTATCTATAATAAATTGACACCTTTTTTAAGTAAAAAATCACAAATATTTAGGAAATCTTTAGCTGCTCAAACTCGTAATTAGCAATAAAAATCTATTATTAACCACCTTGGTTCTCAATCCTTTTGAAATCAGGCAATATAAAGCTTGGGAAGTAGGTGTATTTTTTGCATAGAATACTTACAAGTTTTATAAAACAGGGGTTTGCATTCCTTGCAGATATTTAATTGGGGTTAGCATATGATAAACCAATTACATCTCATCTTTCAAATTTCCCATGTTCCAAAGTTTCTTTGATTTAACATTTATTTTCTTTGAAAATCTTGCCTCATAATATGTAAAAAATAGATAAAATATGGAAAATAAGAAGCATTTATTACTTCCTAATTTTGATTTACCGATATTTATCATTACCAGAAATTTTTAGAGTAATATGAGGGTGCACACACCAAACTCAAAAATTACTTTATACCTATTTTTCTACTGCAACAAATATATATCCGATTTGTTTTTGTGAAACACTTGAATGGCTTTTCACAGAGCTTCAGTGCTTCACAGGACAAAGATTGAGAACCACAGGTTTATGTGTAGTCCAAAAACAAATATTACCAGATACAGCTAAGAAATCATCAATTGTAGTAATGTCATCAACTGCTTCTGTGAGAATTCGAACTTGATTTTCCCAAGCTTCTTTAAAAGCATCCATATTCTCCTGAGCAACTTTGGATCGAGGACGTGCAGCCAAGATCCTAGCTGCATTAATAACCTATAAAAAAATATAATAGAATTCCATTAAAAAATATCAAAAAGTAAAATACTTAGCTGGTTATTATTTATTAGCAATTTTTAGACATTTAATAATTTATTTACTTTTAAAAACTTATCTAGAAAATAAAATAAACAATAATTTCACATTATAACACAACTAAATAAAAAAGAATCAATAGTTAAATTTATTTAAATTAACATGCAAAAATCTAAAATTTAGCAATATTCATAGTCAGAATTACATTCAATTTCAAACGCATACAGAAGTTAATGTATGGGAAAATAGTGGTTTGCAATTTTTATAGCCAGCAAATTAGCTATTGTCATAATTACATCTTAAAAATAAAAGATTTTAAATTTAATTCAGCTTTTGAAATCCGTATTATAAACAAATTTTTTTGAATTAAAACAAATCAATAACACATGCATTAATTTTAAATTTACCTGAGGACAGAGATTACTGATTTGAGCAGCAGCAAACCGAACCATTTTAACACCATCTTCATTGTTAGACATTGAACAAGCAAGATTTGCAACCTGCAATTTAAAAAAACCCCATTAACATATGAAAATTATTTCCATATAAAATATGCTTCGATTTTTCAAAAATGCCATTAATATTTTGATAATATAAAAACCAGATATAATTTAACATACACAAACCAATTAAATCATTTTTATAATGTCAATCATTAGCACTTTTTAATAGATGCCAACTACAAATCATACTATCATTTGTTTGCCATATTAGGAAAGCTATGATGAAATTCATAATATATTAGTGTAAATATCAATTTTAAAACATTTGTAAATACTGGCTTTTTACACTGGAAAGTATTATAGCAATCAACAAGTTAAAAGACACGAACTACATATACAAGAACTGTTATATATATATATATATATATATAATATCTAATCTTCCTAATTGAGTTTTATTTTTTATGGCCTACATATGGATAAAAGAATTGAAAAATCTGTTATTAAATAGATGTACGAGATTAGCAACAAATTTTTAAAAAAAACTATAGTAAAATTATCACTTACTTCAACCAATTTATTAGCATGTTCAGTAAAAACTTGAGAATACTGCTCAACTTCTCTTTCATTTCCATTTTTAGCTGCTTCAATTAAAACTAAGAGAGGCACATTAGTTTCCAAGAAGGAATCAGAGACATGGTCAACAACAGCTTTACGCAATTGTCGTCGCAGGTCCTTGGTCTTTCTTGTCATGTGATCAACAGCTTTATCTAATGGATCAGACATATCTTTCCTTCCAGCCTAAAAAGTATATGAATTTGTAAGTATACTTAAAACAAACTTTATTCTAAAAAATTATAAAGTTCCTGGAGTTCTAAACCTTTTGAGAAAGATTTTAGACATTTTCATTCTATAATAAGCATGAATCATTGAAATATGCTTTTAGGTATTGACAGTTAAAATACTTTTTTTAAATGTATCCAAGCACTTAAAAAATTGACTATATTCAGTGAACTTTTGATTATGAAATATCAAAGTAACCCCATCAGTAAAAATTACTAGCAAAACTATCAATAAATGTATATAAATAAAATGATGGGGGATTAAAATATGATAATCAAAATGATTTAGTCAATTTTCTAAGCAAAAAACTTTTATTTTTTCATCTCTTATTGATTGTAGTTATTAAGAAATATTGATATTTATTTTGGATTAAATACTGAAAAAACGCAAAAACTCACAAGAAAAAAATAACTGGAAAAAAATTCTTACATTTGACATATACTCTGACAATAAATCTTGAAGTGCTTGACGTACAGCATTGCATTCAGCCACAATGCGCTCACGCCGTTCATCTCTAGTACAAGATGAATCAGCCATTAAAGCTGCTCCACTAATGATGCTTTCAAGTCTTTCTTCCAAAGCAGGACGGGTACGAACTTCATTATACATTAAGGGATCGATCAAAATACGCTCCTACATAAAAAGCAAAAGTTAATGCAACTATAGAAAATCCTTAAAAGCTATAATATATTGATGAAAACAGAATTTACAATAAAGTGAATTAACAATTTTTAATGCATATTTTGATCGTTTGTTATCAAAATCTTAATTACCATAGTAAGTGTATATAAGAAATTTTTTTGAATTGAATAAATCTATTTAACCTTGAACTGTACACTAGTTATTTCCCACAGCATATTCTTTTTGTAATAAAATCTGTTTGTTCTTCAAAAATTAGAATTTTATGGCTAAGAAGAAATTGTAAATCCTTAGCAAGTATCCCATATCAAATATTTCTTCAGAATAAATGTTTTTTGATTAATTGTTTGATTTTATGGCCAGTTAATTTTCCAACAAGCTCTATATCAACCCTTTCGCGACAAAGAACACAAACGTGTGCGTACCGCCAGGGCTGGAGGTTTGTATTGCGAGTGTCACTCGCAGGCCAGAGGATTTTGAGTAGTTAAGCCTAAAGCCATAAAAATACTGAAATATCAATGTGTTGTTTAATATTGTTCTGTATATGTTATACGAACGGCATGTGCTTAATATATTTCGCATTAATATACTTTATTTACTTCAGCCACTTTCTGTTTAAGTACAAGTTTTTAAACATTTTATTGTAAGCATTTGTAAAAGTCGACCTTGTAAAAAAAAGTAAGAAAAAAAAGACAAATTTTATCTACCAGATCTAATTATCCATAAAAAAAAACTAGACTGAAAACCCAAATCAAATGCTTTAGCGAAAATAAAGCTCTCATCTTCACTATAAACAAAAAACGCATGTTCATTTCAAGAGCAGTAGTAAAGCACTCAATTCTGAAACATTCCTTTCTCCTTATGTTTATAAAACAAAAACCAGTAAGTGAGTAATATTTTTCTCATTTTGAGTAGAAGATCAGATCTCCATGTTTCTCAAATCTTATGGACATAGAATGCCATCTATTGCCAAAAAACTGAGCTTAAACATTCCAGGTCCCTGGCGTACCAGTGAGTCGCTAGGCCAGTGAAGAAGAAACACGCTGGCTCAGGGGCGTGACACTTGTCTCCTGTTTTGTGCCGGCACATGGGTGTGATGTTTGTCCAGAATGGGGGTTAATCAAAATGAATAGCACAATAACTCAATTGTAAAACACTTTTTTTAAATGTAGAAAGAATAAGGAAAATTACATAATATGCAAAAATATATTACTGATACTCTAAAATAACGATGAATTATTTCATTAATCTACTAAGAAAATAAAATTTTACTTACATCAAATTCATCTAAAGCTGCAGCTAATTCACCAGGACCATCAAATGGAGGCTGTCCTAATGCCCCACTAGTAGATTTACCTTGAGCAACATCACTGATTGTATTAACAGCTTCACACACTTGACGAAATATATAATCTCGATTTTCTTTAGCAGCAGATAACTCAGGATGCCGGACATAAACCTATACAGTAATTCTCATAAATTTAAACTGTATATTAGAAAAAAATAATTTACTGTCTTATAAGTTACAAATTTGTCTTAGAGCCTTAAAACAAAAGGAGAATTTTGATGTTGCATTTTTAATAAATTTATTTTAAAATTAATCAAATCTAAACACAAAATAAAATTTATTAACAGTGTTTATTTTAGGTAAATTTAATGGAACATAGGCTTCTTTTTAGAATCTACAGTTAACATTCCACGTGCAAAGATATACATATATCTAGTTTCAGTATTTATTTTATATATTTATATATATGAAGCATTCTATAACAAAACAAGATTGTTTTCATATAAAATTTGATAAAAATTAAACTATTTTTATTCACATTAAATTTCTGTATTAACAAAATTATGTTTTTTTTTTTATTAAAGTTATGCTTTGTATTTTAAAATAAACTTTACATTAATCAGATATACAACATATATAGGTATGAAGTCTATGATAAAAAAATGTTCAGAAAAATAGTAGTTGAAAAGAAACCAATTAAGAAGGGGAATTGGCAGTTATAGAGACTGCCTATAGAAGTGACAACTTAGAACTTTTAGTATTAAAATTTGAAATTTCAAGTGTTTGTGAACTAAAATTATCAACATCTATTGACACACCGAGCAACAATTATATGCATGTTTATATGAATTTTTATTATTCAAATATGTTACGGTCTGTACAAGATCATGACAAAATATAAATACAATTCAATTGAAATAACAATTAATATACAATCACATTATTTATGGATAGTATTTGTATTTAATTAAATTTTAATGTACTTGATTTTTAACGTTATTCTAATTATTTGCATCATTGTCATCATGAACTTCAACAATGCTTAGACTTTTTGTACTTTCAATTATTTCATTCTGTCCTAAAAAAGATACAATAGGCTTATGGTAACTAAAGTAAGAAAGGAAAATGTTTGATTCAAATTTATCTAAGTATTGCGTAAAAACCGCATCGATCGTCATTTTATATTTTGTAGTACTGAGTTTTCGATCATTGGACATATTTAAATTAAGTGTTTCATTTAGAAATTCAATTAGTGGCAGATTTTTATCATCTGCAAAGTTAATATTGAAGTCTCCACTTAAAATGTTTGGTACATTACCATATTTTTCGCCAAATCTCTTATCGAGTATTTCAGAACCTTCTTTTGTATTAATCATCAAATTTTTGAATAAAAATTGTTGTATCTGTCTCATAGATTTTCCAGGCGAAATATAAACGGCAACCATTAATATGTATTGTTTAATAAAATTTTTAATTTCAAAATCCACGATAAAAATGATTGAACAACTAGAAGTCTGTTTTACCACAGTAGTAAGAAAATGTCTAAGCCTCTGTGAAATACTAGTCCAGATTGCGCGATGCATTGCAAAGGTTAAATATTAGAAAATAAATAATACAAAATTTTCAAACACCAGAATAAATAAGATTTAAAATAATTTTAAAAAATGCGAAAATAAATACGAGTATTTAAAATAATTTTCTGGAATTTATTTTTTATCTACTCTCTATCGTACTGCACAATGATTCTTCAATTAAACGATTCAAATAATAATAAAAAAAACCCACTCTTTCAACAATGCACAGTATATACACATTGAACTTGCACTAAATCCATTCGATTTCACTTATAAGATATACACAGCACTATATGTCAGCTGTATCGCTACAGATATACTACTATAAGCATGTCGGTGACGCGAACACACCAGATTTCACCCATCCAAAAAGTTTCTAAGGCGAACAGCACACTGTGCGTGCGCCAGACAGAGCATGTCGGTGATGCGAACCCATAAGATTTTCCCCTACCAAGAAGTGCCCAACGCCGCTAAAGAAGTTTTCACTTCAAAAATTCTTCTTAAAAAGGATTCTTTACGGTTACACACACACACATACATTATTCAACATTTTTTTTTCTGGCACTGGTTTTTCTGGCACACCCCAATTTGGTTGGAATTTTTCCTTAATTATAACTTTGCTGACTTGTTAACTTAGAAATTAACTAGAAAATATAATACTCAAAAAAAATTATGAAAAAAAAAATGCTTAGTGTTGCATTAAAGGTGCAGTAAAAGAAATCAGTTTATCTTTTTCCAAAAACACAAGGTATGGCCTTAACAATAGATAACTGTTCCTATATGTATTTAAAAATTACTATGCACATTTAGATACATCTATAGCTTAATAAATTATAAAATTGATGGAATACTTTTATATTTTATATATAAAATGAGAATTATGGTTCTTTTCTAAGGTAACCAAAATCACAATATTTAATACAATTTTTTTCTTTTTATGATCTAAAAACCATCCAATAGTTCACATAACATATTGTTACGTAGATCGGGGTTCGAGGATTTTATGTAAAATCAGTCGTAAATAACAAGGCAATTCTTTAAGAGCGATGAGTATTTATTGTCGAAGATCAATCCTTGAAATACAGGATTCAGCAGCAAAATTCACAGAATAAATAACAGAAGGATTTCACACCTTCAGCAGCACTCAGACACAATAAGCAGTGTCTAAAATGCACGTATGTAAATGACTATTCACAAGCACAGCCGAGCTGATCGCTAATCAAAACAATGTTCACTACTCGCTGGTTGAAATCAGACTGACCGTTGCGGCGAGTTTCGCTCTATTTATAGCAGAGGCCGAAAATTCTGGAAAGATGCGATCGCGCCACAGATCGTGAAGTTAGTGGATTTTTCTACTAATTTCTAGAAGAATCCAGAGGGTCCCGAATTCGCCAACATGGTCGCCAAAGTGAGTGAGTGAATATTAACGTCGCACTGATTAGCAACACGAGGGCTTTTGGCGACGGTCCGCGTAATTTTGAACCATGGTCAAGTGACGCGGACGACACCTGAGCTGGCACCCCCTCTCCTAACTACCACACCACACCAACGGGAGGACGTTTGAGCTCTCAACAGATTTAACGTGCATCGCTCCCCTACACGGCGGATCTTTGGTGGTACTAGGAAACATGGTTGCCAAAAATGATGCCAACTTGGCTCTATCGCCAATATTTCGCCAAGTTACCAATGAATCACCATTACAACGTAAGGGACGACTTGCTTGTGAATATTAAAATCTTAACATGAAATAAATATAGCATAAAGTTATATAAAGACATTGCACATCCAAATACAAATTATTTACATTATTTTATACAAAATTCGTAACAATATATTTAAAATGAAAATAAAGTGGCAGTGGATACAAGGGGAAAAAATTCTAGAATTCAATTCAAATATTTTCCTTACATTTATCTTGACAGACCAACACTTAAGAATTTTTCTAATTCATGGAATTTTAAAGCAAGCAAATTATAAATGTGAACTTAACTTACTTTGGAAGCAGTAAGAAGCATCATACTGTTCTTTTTCAGAACAGCTCTAGCTGCTGCCAAATCGTCTCTGAGTCGTGGATCTTTCAATTCCTTGGGAAAAGTAATAAGCAATAAGAAAATCTACTAAACAGTCAATAAAATAAAATAATTTAAAGAAAGAACTCTTACTGCTTGACGTTTTGCAGCCTGTTGTATTAATTCAGCTGTATTTTTACCAAAATCCTGGAATGATTTCATAAGCTCTGACTGGCTAGATGCATTTTTTACTTTGTCTAAATCATCTTCAACCTAAATTTAGAAGACAAATTAAATCAAATTTCAGAGATCAGAAAGCATAAAGGAGAAAATGTCACATAATTATATTTGAAAATTAGCTATCTTACAATAGAAGCACTCGAACAGAAACTAAAATTTTAAATAAAAGTGACATTAAGTCTTTTCTTACCAATTTTTGACTTAGCAAGCAAAGATTATATATTAAAGTCAATTACAAAGAATTTCAAAAAAACAAATATTTATCAACAAAATTTTTTTTGCATAATTGAATTTTTTTTTTGTATTTTTTTGTAATTATACAATTTATGTTCCTTCAATCTATTAAAAGAATTCTTAACTTAAGGATAAAGGTAATGAAGTTTGTAAATATTTAAATCTTCCATTTTCAGGAAAATGTAAAAAACTAGACATGAAAATAAATAAAAGTAGGTTAAACTTAAAAGCAATTATAAATCTACATTCAATAATACATTAATTAATAGCAAACTGAAAACATTACATTAAAAAATAATTTACTGTTTGACATTGAAAATAATTTACAGGATCTGTTTTTTTTTTCAGTTAATACAGGCACACAAAAACATTGTGAAATCCGACTTCATGGGAAAATTATATACAAATTGATTGATTTTTAATATAGTACTTGAAAACAACACATGGACTGGTAATGGACATTGCTAAATTTTTCATACCCTTTCTTTCAATTAATCCCTGCTTTGATTGATTATAAACATTCTGTCATAAAGCAAATTAAGTCCAAAATCACGAGGTGCATATGACAAGGACAAAACCTGAGCTAGCACCACACTCACCAAATTTTCACACCTGGTGGATTTAACACGAAATCAATTCTGCTATATCATAGATCTCAGGGGAGAAAAGGAAGCAACTAGCAACTTAACTGCAACAACATCGGCCAAGAGCTCACTACCTTGATTAAACTTTTCCTATGACCTTTCTATATACAAAAACCGAAAACTTCAATTTTTAAATAAAATTAAATATAGTTAAGTAAGTCTTGATTAGAACACAAATTTTTCTCTTTATACACAAATATGAAAAAAAATTCTGAAGCATTTAAAAAAATTTTGTCCCAAAAGATTTTTTAAAATTTAGTAAAGAAAAGTAACAAAAAGACATAGTATAATTTTAAAAGTTCTAATTTTAGTTTAATAATTTAATTTTTAAAAAAGTTATATACCAGGAAAACTAATACTTACTGATCGAAGAGACTTCAGAAGCCTGTGAACATCAACCATATCAGCCAAAATTAACAATCGTGTAACTGCACAAAGAAGATTTCTAGCTGCTCTTACCATGGTGCCTCGTTTTACTGAAGAGCAAGGATCTTCAGCAAATTCCCGAGAAGATTTACTCATGACTTCACCAGTTTTTTTAACTTCATCTACAGCAAGTAACATTTCTGGTTGAATATCTGGATTCTCCCTAGCAATTTCTTCTCCTTTTGTAATGAAATTTTCTGTAGCTTTTTCAACAGCTGCAACTAAAATATGAGCCCTTTTTGATCGACCTTTTTTCTTTTTTGAAGGACCCTTGGTATTGACTAAAGTAGTAACCTGAAGAAATAAATTTCAAAATGTTATTTTTTAATTTAAGAAAACTGGCAACATAAAGTTAGAAACTTTTTCTAAAATGGTTTTATATATATTTTATAAAATTAACAATTAAATAAAAATATTTAATTTTTAACAAAACTAAAGATTACATTCAATTATAAAAACCGAAAATTTTAAAAAAGGTAACATTTTTAACTTGATTTCAACAAAAATTTACAAAAATATAGGAGTTACCTAGATAAAATTTTAAAAAAAAAAGTTTATAGAAAAGAGAAATTTTAGATTATCAGAATTTCAAATATAAGTGAAAAAACTTAAATTTTGATTATTCTAAACTGAAAGTATGTTGTACTTTTGTTACATGTACTTTAGCAATAAAATTGTAAGCAAAAAAATTGAAAGCATTAGACACAAAGAAAAAAGCCTTTGCATTTTAAACAAAAATAAATGAGTTATTTTTTCTTTCTAAAATAAATCTGTTTAAAGTTTTTATTTGCCAGTGGGATGTGAATAAAAACGAACATAAGATTTATAACTTTGGATTTTTTTTAAAACTTAAAACCTTCAAATTTTGTGAGATTGTAAAAAATTATATAAAGAATAATTTTAGGCTAAAACAATTTTATTTAGATTTTTGTTAATTGAATTATACTGTGCCCCCTTAAAAGCTTTAGACTTGAACAAATTCTAAACAAAGTTATAGATTAGATCTCATTTTCAACTATGCATATAATAAAAGTAATAGAGTATAAGCTTTAACTTTGCATAAATACCATATAACTTACCTTGATTGGATTCAATAGCTGCATGCAAAGACAATAGAGAATGATGAAATTTATGAAATTGAATACACATGTGGCAATTTTATCTTTTTTAAATATTTTATTCTTATTATTAATGCACAAATTCAAACATTTTTCTTGCATTAAATTATAGCTTCACATTTATTTTTCAAATTAACCACCAAAAATCTTCAATAGAAATTAAAATAAAATAATTCCCAACACTGATTAGAACACATTTTATACATTTTAAAAAAATATATTTTAAAGATTTCTTTACAAAATATTGACATTACATTTTGAAGTACTTTTCTTTTAACATGTCTATGACGAAAATTTATACAAAAATGTACAGTAACATGCCAATCTTCACAATTTTTACTAAACAAACCTAATATTAGGATGAGATAGCAAAGAATTACCTTATTTACTCTGAATTCTCAACAAGTCTTTAAGGAAAATGAAAAACAGTGCATTTACAGGCTCTGAACTATTTTACACTAATTGCCCCATTCAACGCATTTTTTTAAAAATTCAATTCTAAGCCACAACCGATTTTCAGTAGCTTTAATATTGGGGGGGGGGGGAGTGCGGCTTAGATTCGAGTAAATACAGTAGTGTACAAATATTACCAAGGAAAAAATAAAACTGAATCAGTACAACAGTCCTGAAGAATAATATGGGGGGGGGAATCAAGAGCAGTGGCGCACACAAGGGGGTGTCATAGGGGTCCGGAGACCCCCCAAAGCCCTTCGAGTTGTTTTTTTTTACGATAATCCTATATAACATAAAATTTAAATAAGTACTTGTAATTAACAATTTATTTTATCAATTAATGCTAATTATTAATTCAATATATTTTCTACTGTTTTTTGTTGACAAAATCAGAAGAATCAATTGGTGTAGTATTGAGGTATGATAAGAGTTGGGAGACTTTCGAACATGCCCCCCCCCCCGGAAAATTTTTTGTGTGCACTACTGAGCAAGAGGTAAAGCTTTTAACAGAAAAGAGCTGTCATGTTTCATAATTATTTTACTGTTAGCTCAATGTAATTTAAATAATCAACGCATTAAAAAATCAATTTATATCAGTAAAATTTTTGAAATGATTAGACAGTTGCATCTATATAAAAATAATTCATAATTTATAAGAATTTAAGTAAATGATCCTTAAAAAATATGGTGTAGGAACAAAAATATTTTAAAAATAAAAACCATAGAAAGAGTACATAATGAAACCCATATAAAAATTCCTCTTATTCAAAAATTCACAACATTATACTCGTATATCATACAGAAATGTTTAAACTAATAAATGAGCCCATACATAAAAGTACATGCAAAATACACAATTGCCAGAATGTTTAAATTCAAAAGCTTTTCCCAAATACGCTGTATGCTGTCTTTGCCCAATATATGAAAGAATTTAAAATATGATATGAATAGAAAGTGAACTAGGCCAGCGAAACAGGATTTTCGAATAGAAAAGTGTACAATTTTCATAGAACTTTCTGGTATTAACAAAAGTTTAGCCTTTAAAATCTTAGAAACATTTCATAAAAAAGCAATTTTTCACTTTATCATGTCAAGTTTTAAGCTGATTTAACAATATAGTATAAGAAATAAAATGTGGAACATTTTATACCAGAAAAAAATAACAGACAGAAATAGGTAGTATAATATAGCTCTTTATAGAGTAGTGAAGTTAAAATTTAATATGAATTTTTAAACCATTTTCCTTTATGAAAAATATTCCAATTGTAGGTCCCATTCTTCAACATTACACGAAGACAGCTTTAAATTCATCTGCAACAAATTTTACCACTTATTGAATTTCAAATCGAAGAAATTTCAGAAATATATTTTGGCATGTTCAATTCAAGAGAATACAGTCTGATATGTATGAGGCATTTACATACATAATACCGTATTTACTCGAAACTAAGCCGCACCCCAAATTCTCTACACGTTTTTGAGAAAATTTTTTGTCATTGATTCTAAAACCCACACCCCTAATTCCTCTATATGTTTTTGAGAAGAAAAAAATATGCACAAGTTTCATTAGTATCTGTGATACTTAATAAATTTAATAGAAATAATAATTAATTTATTTTTCCAGTATTAAAAACTTCCAAATACACACATGAACCTGTAATTACTCTAACGGTCAGTATCGTGTTAAAAATATACAAGCAAAAATTAAATCATTTTGTTTACAGCACCAATGTATATTTGTTTCAACAAAGTTAAATTTTTAGTAGCTGGTGATCCGTTTCATTATTTTCAGCATATAAAATGCATCTTCCTTTCATATTTGTGTCAGTGAGCTCGTCTTGATACTATTACTGATATGTTTGATGTATCGGTGATTAAAAGAAAGCGTAGACAAAAAAAAAATTCTTAAATAGGAGCAGACAACAATGTTTAGGACAGACTGCATACTGGAGATAAACTGCAGAATGGGATAAGTCATCAATGCAAGTGGACAGAATGGACGACTACATTTAAATTCATGCGAGTGTGGTTATAACTTCTAACTGTAAAAATAATTTTCATGCATTTAAATTCAAATCCATCAATTTTACATCTTCAAAATTCAGAAATGTTCTACAAATGCATAATTTATTTTTTAAACAATGCATAGTGAGAAAACCCATTGGCGAGTACTAGAATCTTTAAGAAAAGAATATGTGGTTTTCTTGTTTAATTATTGAAGACCACAAGCTTTACTAAATTGGCACTTTTAATCAATTTTGTTCAAGAGAATTTGGATTTTTTTTTTAATTCATAGCCAAAATTTTAGATGTAAAGAAATATGATCAATGCAGTAGATAAAAATTGTTCCAACAAAAAAATAAGAAACTGGACGGACAATAAACTTTTTTTTTCAATTTCGAATCTCATGATACAAATATGCACTGCTATAATAAAAAAGCTCAAATTCAAACTCAGTGGCGCAACAGCCCATGAGGGCCAATGCCTACTGTGCCCATCATAGTAAACATGACCATTTGGCACTGAGGTGCATGAGCAGATGTACCGATCAGGTAGTCAGTCTGAAGTGAAAATGCCAAGTGTTATAGTCCCCAAGCAAACTTGGTACTCATTTATCGACTCACTGAAGGGATGAAAGGCTGAGTTGACTTTGCCCAGCCTGAGGATAGAACCCCAGACCTGTGGTGTGGAAGCGTGATACGCTACCACTCGACCACCATGCCTCAATAATAAATCTAACAATTCTTTTCTTTTCACTGTGTTACGAATTTTGTATAAAATAATGTAAATAATTTGTATTTGGATGTGCAATGCCTCTATATAACTTTATGCTATATTTATTTCATGTTAAGATTGTAACATTCACAAGCAACACCGTCCCTTACGTTATAATGGCGATTCAATGGGAACTTGGCGAAATATTGGCGATAGAGCCAAGTTGGCATAATTTTTGACGACATTGGCGACCATGTTGGCGAGTTCGGGACCCTCTGGATTCCCTTCTAGAAATTAGTAGATAAATCCACTAATTTCACGATCTGTGGCGCGAGCGCATCTTTCCAGAATTTTCGGCCTCTGCTATAAATAGAGAGAGAGACTCGCCGCAACGGGCAGTCTGATTTCAACCAGCGAGTAGTAAGCATTGTTTTGATTAGCGATTAGTAGACTTGCCTTGAACTTAATCAGCTCGGCTGTGCTTGTGAATAATC